>PVJL010013287.1:0-32964 GCA_004026885.1 Lyroderma lyra
CACACACACACACACACACACACAGGTACCTGTACACACACACACGTACCTGCACACACACACACACACACACACACACACACACGCTGTGCCGCAGGGGCAGGACGCACCTCCGGTTCAGCACAAGATGACACTGCTTGCTCCTGTTTTAGATTGAAACGGAGCGGGGAAACCGAAGTGCTTAGGAGACCACTCTCTTAATAAATATCAGTGGTGATCAGGTAAGAGGATGATACTCTTATTTTACAGACATATCACTAAGTGTGATTTAATTTTTACAACATCATACCTTTATAAATAATTACAACAGTGATACAGTTCACCATTGACGGTTTACAAATAAAAAATACAAAGTCAAGAAAAGAAGAGAAAAGTCATGTGTCATTTCATCACCCAGGTAGAGTCGACGTTAAAGCTTTGCTTGGCGTCCCTCCAGTCGGTCGTGCCGGCATATATGCACGTTTTCTAAAAGAGAGTTGGGATCAGTCTCTGTTTCAAAACTGTTTCCCATCTAATGTAACGTGATCATCTGTCCTCATGTCTTTCCTTATGCTCGCACTGCAGGGGCTCTTTACCCCCCCATGTAGCAGCCCCCGCACTGAGTGGACCCCACCCCACCGGCCCCTTCCTCATCGTAGAGAGTTGCATTGGCGTGAAAAGTTCCTTCTCAGGAAGTCCACGGTAGTGAGCGGGACTGGACACGGAAAGGCAGGCCCACCCGGGACCTCAGAATGTGACCTAATTTGGAAGCAGCGTCTTTGCAGATGTAATGAAGGTAAGGACCTCCAGGTAAGATTTGGGGTGGTGCCCAAATCCAGTGCAAGTGTCCTATCTTACAGGAGACAGAAGAGACCACGTGGACACTGAGGGAAGGCCACGAGAAGACGCAGGCGGACACTGGAGTGATGTATCTTCAAGCCAAGGAACGCCGGGGACAGCCACCGGCCACCCGCCGCTGGGGGAGAGGCACGGAGCAGATCCTCCAGGAGCCGACCCCGCCGACACCTGGATTTGAACCTCTGGCCTCCAGAACTGCGAGGGGCTGTATTTTTGCTATTTTACGCTGCCAAGGCTGGGGTACTTTGTCAAGGCAGCCCTAGGAAACCAACAGGCTTACACACGAATCCTCACCTCAGGACCTTTGCACTCACCATTCCCTCCGCCCAGGAGGCCCTTCCCCTGGAGTTTTGCTTTGTTTGCTCTGTCTAGTCATTGATGGCTCACGGCAAGGTCACTTCCTCAAAGAGACCGCCCCAGTTATCCCAGCCCCACTCCCTTTTTAGGCCTCCACCCTACTTTGCTGTCTTCCTAATACTCATAGCTATCCCAGGTTCCTTTTCCAAGTTCAAGGTGTCTGCTTGCCCCACCTTGAATGTTGAGTTCTTTGAGAAGATGGATGTGGGCACCTTGTTCTATTTCCGCCAATCCCCCACGCAGTGTCCAGCACCTAGTTGGTGCTTAGTTCAATGCTTGACCGAGTGGATGCGAGTTGTTAGTTCTGATCAGACTAGCACCTCCTAGCCAGGCTCCCCGCTGAGTCGCCGCCCCGGAGGCTGGGAAATCCCTCCTTTCCTGTGAGCTCATCTCTGCCAGCTCTTCCCTTTCAGTAGGTGATCTCTGCTTTTACCTTTCTACCTCTAGGAGTTGGTTGGAGAACCGGCTAAGCAAAGTGCTCTGAAAACATTTAAGAAATTCAAGAACATCAACTTTTATTTACTGCCATTCAACTGCGCTGGGACGAATATCCACCTTTCTTATCTATCCAAGTCAGAATGTCAAGGCAAGCCTCATCTTGCTCAAGAATCAAGGAGTGACAGCTGAAAATGAAAGCATAACAGAAACTTGGACGGATCACAGACTCAAACCAGTACATCTCCTTTCCATCGCAGAAGTGGGAACTGAAATTATTCCATAGGAAGTTCTTTCTTCTCCCTTCTGTGCCAAATCCCAATCTGACCTGGTTCCTTCCTAATTACAGAAATAGCAACAGTAATAGTCACCAAGCTCTAAAGAAAATGCTCTTGTCACCCTGTCTATAGCTACTCTTCTGAATTACATGGTTTTTATTTCTCCCGTGCTCTGTCCCAGTGACCCCAATGCATATGGAATTTTTCCCAACAATCCTGCGATTTGGCCCAGCGTCCGCGGGGTTTCTTACTTTACAGTAGACGGCATTTTTCTACCAGGACACAGTTCACAACCCATAAAGGTCTCTGCTTAAGTAAGCAGTCCATTTCTGCGAACTGTGACCCAGACTCATGCAACACCAGACTGTGTGTCTCATATCAAAGTTTATTGAAGTGGTAGATTTCTTATTAAAAACAGAAACAGGCAAATGAACCGGGAGGAAGCCTCTCCCTCTAACCATTGGGCGGCATTTCCCTTTTAATGACAAAAGCAGAGGTGGGAAGCAGCTCTCTTCCCTGGAGCCTTTTTAACTGCTCAACCATCAAATTAGGGTCAGCAGAGAGGAGTGGATTCATTGCAGCTTATCACACAAATGTCACTTCCTTTCCCTGAGTAACGCTTGCTTGGCTCGGTACCTCGCGGGGCTGACCCCCTTCTTACCACCACTGGAAACTCCGTCATTAACCAAAACCCACGAGTCCCTCGACTCGTCTGCTCCTGCTGAATCCTGCCTGAAAGGTGCCCCGATCCCACGGAACGCAGGTGATCTGCGGGCTGGCGTAAGGATGGGCTCCCTCCAGGAGCAGTAAGGCTCCTCCAATCACTTAGCTCTCCTTCCTCCAGCTCCAGTCCCAGCAGCCCCAGAGAGCCAAGGAGCCAAGGAGCCAAGAACCGTCCAAGTCTCAGGCAGGTGAACGGAAGAGGCCAGTGAATCACAGGTGCCAACGGGTGTCCCTGGCTCCGGCTCCGCTTGGCAGAAATGTGGACCGTTTTGCCGTCTTCAGTTCTGCAATGTCTGAGATGCAGCGGAAGTTTCAGATGCACAGGAACTCCATTCTCCAGGCCTCTGAGGTTTCTGTGGTGACACTCCGCAACCAAGCGGCCCACTCTGTCACACGGCTTCTCTAATTCAGAGTCTGAATCTGGAAGTTCCAGGAAGCCTCAGGCCAAGGCTAGTGACGTTACTGTGTGCAGCGGCCCCGCTGTTTCTGCAGAGGTCTTGGTTCTCGGAGACAGTCTCCCTCCTTGGCTTGGTTATTTAACGAGAGGCTGGAGTCAAATAAGAGGGGCTCCACGGCTCCCTGGGGTCGGCCATTAGGGCGCCTGGAACGCTCCTGGTAGTGCTCAGGTCGCCCGTGAGCTCCACGCTTGTGCTGCGGTTGTTGTCCGGCTCCTCCGGAGTCTTCTTCCGGAGGCAGCGGTTGATCAAGGTGGAGAAGAAGCTGGGGAAAGATGGGCTGGAGAAGTAGTACACCAAAGGGTCCAGCATGCTGTTCATGTAGGTGAAGCTGAGGGTGATGAAAAACGCCAAGTCCACCGAGCGGTAGACGTCGCAGTTCTCGGTGCCCACGGTGCGCAGCAGCCAGAAGATGCGCATGCGCACGGCCACACTGGGCAGGAAGCAGAGGACGAAGACCACGGTCACCGCCATGATGAAGTGGATGGCCCTCTTGATCTTGGCGTGCCTGTCCATTTGTCTCTGCCGGAGGCTCCAGATGATCCTGACCGAGCAGAACAGGATGATGCCCAGGGGCAGGAAGAACTCCAGCAGGAACATGGCGTCGTGCCATCGGAAGTGGTAGCAGATGCTAAAGCTGCTGCACAAGTTCGCGCCGTGGTTCCTGACCAGCATCTTGTTGTACAGCAGGTGGACCGTCAGGCCGATGGTGAGGGCCCACAGCAGGCAGGACACGAGCGCCGCCGTCCGGTTGGAGATCCTGTTCAGGCGGTGGTGGGGGTGCACCACCCGGAAGTACCTGTCCACCGCCACCACCGTCAGGAAGATGATGCTGCCCTGGCGGTTCATGGCCAGCATGAAGAGCATCAGCCGGCAAGGGACGTCCCCAAACTTCCAGTCCCACTTCCTCACGTAATTGTCCGTCAGGAACGGCAGGCAGATGATCAGGAGAAAGTCAGCCACGGCCAAGTTGAACAGGAAAATCCGGCTGGATTTCCAGGACTTGAGGTGGAAGCAGAAAATCCACAGGGCAAGGCCATTGCCCAGGAGCCCAAACACGAACTCCAGCACCAGCACGGGCGGCAGCACGTTGGCGATGAAGTCATCCCGGAACACACAGCAGCTCTTGTTGTGGATCTCCAGAAAGTGGAGCTGCTCGCGGTGGGAGTTCATGAGTGGGGCGCGCGGGGTGCAGGCCTGCTGTACGTCGGCGGCGCTCAGGGGAAGAGGCGTGTGTCTGAGTGCTGCACCGCGGCCCAGTGCCCGCCTTTATGTCATGTCAGGGTGTTGAAATAGACTGAATGGTTACCAGGAAACTACGAAATCACACGCACACACACACACACACACACACACACACACAAAGGCAGCACGGCTATTGTGCAACCTGCTGTTTGCATAAACAAATAATAAAAATCCCCCGGCCCAGCAGGAACCCGCAGCATTTTCTAAACATCAAGGATAAGTTCAGGCAAGACGACTGTCACTTGTGACTTGCCGAAGTGTGGCGACCATCCCTTTGGAAGCCCGTGGGCAGAGTACACCGTGTGGGAAAACTAGTTCCCTGCCGTGTGGTTGCTTTACACAGTTAGCAAAACAGCAGCAGCCACCATAGCTTGCTGTGCTCAACAGCGTGGTTGTCCAGAAATGTTAAGAACGGGTATGAAATACAAGCGTGCATGAATCAGGAACAGCAAGCATTTCTTTGGGAAAGGCTGAGAAGACGGCCATGATCTATTTTATGGGGACAGATGTGTTGCATTTGATGTTCTCATGCCTTCTCCTCTGTGCAAACAGGGCTTGCTTTTCCACACCAGAACTCTGCAATTAATCTCCAGTTAGGGAAAGAAGGGGGGTCGGGGGAGAGCTACTTGAGAGCAGCATAAAATTGCATAAGATACTTGAAAACTTGACCCTCGTTTGCCTTGCTAGTGGTATGTTACAATAAGTCGGGGGTTTTGTTTGTGTTAGATTTTGATATGCTTCCATGCTCAAGTGATTTATAAGTACATGATTTTTTTTTTTTAATTAGTAAGCTTTATTTTTTTAGAGCAGTTTTAGATTTACAGCCAAATGGAGCAGAAAGTGCAGAGAGTTCCTGTACAAGCCCTGCCCCCACCCCTGCCTCCCCCACTAAGCGTGTGATATTTTAAAAGCCCCCATTTTTGGAAAATTAAACTTAGACCAGGAGGACCTAAGAGGACCTTGAACTTTGCCTCACAGCAGGTCGCCATTTTATACATCATTTCTTTGCTTTTCGGTATAACTGGGTATAACCCTACGGAATGTTTCTACCCCATGGTATTTTGGTCTGTTGAATGCTTGCTTCGCTAGAGGTTTCTGAATTGTGTTGCTGCTTCTACTTTGAGTTAAAAATAGGAAATTTGTTCCCGTAGTTGCATACCCAGGTTCAGTAATAGATGTGTGGAGACTCTTGACAGTAAATTAGTCAGGATGATCTAATATTAGACTCCCCTCGGAACCAGACATACTCGATGATGAAGACGATGATGAAGATAATGTTGGCACCTACGTTACAGGGAGTTTTCAATGTGTCAGACCCCACACTCAGTGCTTTAAATATAGCATCTTGTTTTACCCTGACTGCAGTCCATGAGGGAAGGACGATGAGTGATTCGGATTTCAAAATGAAAGTCAAACTCAGAGAGGTTGGTCATATATTCAAGGCCACCCAGCTAAGAAGAGCAGGGCTGGCGTGTGGTTCTGGCACTGCCTGCAGTCTGTGTCCCTAACCATCACACACACACACACACACACACACACACACACACTGCCTCTTATTATGTGATTGCTTCATCTGTCAGGCTGCACTGGATTGAGGTCAGTTTACGTGGGTGCCTTAGAGCTCTAGAGAAATGACTGGTATTTGTTTCATGTCCTTGCTGGCTGTGAATATCATGCTTCCTTCTTGGATGAATGTGGACTTGTCGATGATATTTATAAAGTAATCTTTAGGGCCTTTATTAACTAAAAGAAAAACCAATTATTGACAAGAGGTATTTCTGGGAGCGAAAATGTTTCAAGGGACGCTCCCTTTCTAAATTTTACAATTTTATAGTATTTGGTTTCTTTTTTAAATAATAGTCACGACAAAATTAGAAAAGAATAACAGCATATATTGTCACATTTGAAAAAAGAGAAAAACTCGAGAGGCTGGTTGCTTGCTCTGGCTCAGTGACACCTCTCAAACCCTCAGCTTCGTCGTGGGTAAATCGCGGGGTTAGGTGGCCTCCCGGCTGGCTGCCTTCCGGCTCTCCCATTCTGGGATTCTAAACCAAAGTTCGCATCCATCCACTTGGGCAGAGTGTGAGTGCTGACCTCCCCACATCCTGGTGCCTGCCTTGGAATTTCCGGTCTTCCCACTGCACCACGGGCATGTTTTGTCTTGCATGTGTCCCTCATGTATGTGATTATTTCTCTTCCCAGGGCATGAGCTGTTATAATGAATCATTTCAATGGCTAAGGCAGTGGTTCCACTGAGTTTTGCAGAAACTCCACTTAAAATCTATGACTTTCACAATTAACTTGAATCTCCACGCCTACTTGTCTTACTACAGTTTGAATGTGTACCATGGAACTGGATGGAACCATTTTTCTTAATTAAAAAAAAAATAGCTACCATGTATCAGCACTTTGCTTTGTCCCAGGCATTGGTATATGTGACGTTGTTTAATTTTCACAAAAACCCCGTGAGTGATGTGCTAAATTATCATCACCCCCATTTTACAGATCAGAAAACTGAGGCTTACAGAGGTTAAGTAATTTGGTACTTGTCTCTGAACTCTGTCTTTGCTCTCATGGGTCTTTAGATTGGCTGGGCTCAGCCGGGTGGCTCTCACTGGGGGTTGTTCAGATGGCCGCTAGACTCAAGCAGGACACCTGGGCATCTCCCCCTCTCCATGTAGTCTTGTGTCTCTCTATGTGGCATCTCTACGTGGCATCTACCTGCATGGGTTGCCTAGACACCTTACCAGGCTACTCAGGACTTCCAAAGTCACACAGGCAGACCTTAATGCCTGGGCTCAGAAATTCTAGCACATCACCTCGACTGCATCCTGTTGGTTAAGCAAGTCCCCGAGCCAGTCGATATCCCACTGGGAGGGACCCCATAAGGGCGGGAGGACAGGAAGCAGAGTTCACTGGGGACATTGTAGCAGACTTGCCCCGGCAGATGGCAAATGGCATTGCGTTGGGACACTTGGCTAGCAGGAAATCAGAGGCCTCTAGTCTAATAGTGGAAGCAATGAAGTGAGAGGCACTGGGATGGAAGGAGGTAGAGAGGAAGCTGGTGAGACTGACTGTCAGGGACATATAAAGAGAAAGGAGAAAGCACTTCAGGGTTTTGAAATGTGTTGAATTTAAAACCAGAATAACCAAATAATCTTGAAAAAGAAGAACTAAGTTAGAAAATGCACACTTCCTGATTTAAAAACTTACTATAAAGTTACAGCAATCAAGACAGCGTGGTCCTGGCATAAGGGTAGAGCCCAGAAATAACCCCTTGCACTTATGGTCAGCGGGTATTTGAAGGGATGCTAAGACAGATCAATGTGGGACAGAATAGTCTTTTTAATAAATAACGTGGGGACCCAGATAGCCACGTGCAAAAGAATGAAGTTGGGACCCCTTCTTTGCACTGTATATAAAAATGAACTCCAAATAAACCACAGACCTAAATGTGAGACAGAAAATTCTTAGAAGGAAACCTAAGAGTAGGTCTTTATGACCGTGGCTTAGGCAAAGCCTTCCCATGTGCAACACCAAACACACAAACAACAGCAATTGATAAATTGGACTTCATCATTTTAAAAGAGTATTTATTATTATTTTTTTTTTTACAAAAGCAAGAAGCAGATGCTTATTAAACAAACAAAACAAAAGCCTCTTGGCAAGAGTGTGGGAGAAGGCTTTTCCACCCACTATTGGCTGGAATGTAAGTTGGTTCAGCCTTTTCCTTGGGCAACTTGGTGGTCCCTATAAAGATTATAATAAGAGCTAAAACAATATCATAATAACGGCTAATAGAAATAGTTGGGCACTATTACAGGTGCTTTATACATCTAAAATAACTTAGTACTCACAACCCTTTGGGGCAGGTACTTTTCTTGTCCCTATTTTACAGACAAGCAAAGTAAAGCATTGAGAGGTTAAGTGACTTGCCTAGGGTCACACAGCCAGTAAGTGAAGGAGGCAGGATTTGAGCCCAGACGGGCTGGTTCCGGGGCTTTGCTCTCAGCCACTCTGCCTGTCCTCTAACCCAGCCTATCATGTCTAGGAATCGGGCTCCAAAAACTTCTGGCTCACATGCCCGAAGATGTATCATTCAGCATATTCACCATAGGGTGGTGTCAATAGAGAAAAATTGGAAATAACTTACCTGCCCCTTAAAAGGTCATTGGTTACATAAACAATATGTGCTTTGTTTATGTCATGATAATGTGGTTAAGAACAACGAACTTGATCTCTGTTGTGATATGGCGAGCTATTCATGATAAAAATACCTTGCCAAACTACATATATGAATCTTTACTATGTATACATCTATCTATCGATCGATCGATCCTGCTTTAGCAAAACAGAAGACTCATTATTTGTGTGCAAGTGTGTACATACCCCAAATGCTAAAAGTCATCACTTCTGGGAAATGAGATGAAAAGGAATGATAGAAAGATGTTTACTTCTTACTTTATAGACTTGTGTGACCTTTGAATTTTGAACGAAAACATATATGCCTTCTACAATTAAAGAAATGTAATTCTTTTTTAAAGAGGAGGGAATCTTGAGAGGCTCGTCACCAGTCTTTTGCTCAGAGGGTCTGAACACGCCCTGGTCTCCCTGGAGCTCCTGGCTTCACGTGGACCAGGTGGAGGCAGCCCAGCGTGGGCGGCTCATCCCTGTCTCAGCGACTGCCTGCTGTCCCCACACTCCTCTCTAAGGGGAGTCCTTTCCCCACTGAGTCATCGGGTCGCCTCCTGTCCATCCTTCCGGGAAGCCGCTTCCCGCCCCCTAAACCAGAGTAAGAGCCCCGGGTTCTCCTGTAGGACCCTGTGTTGACCACTTTCAAGGCAGTTACCCTGAACGGTAATTTTATTCTTTCCTTGGTGTCTGCAAGAGGGCTGTGCTTTTCACTGGGTTTCCACTGTGTCTGGTAAGAGCTGCTGCCTAATGAATGTTCCTTGGAGGAGGGAACGAATGCGTCTGCACAAGGGCCCCTTCCCGCTCCCACTGTGCATCCCTGGAAGCGAGACCTAGATTAGGCCCAGGCGTGAGCTCGTCTGCCTCCTCCATCTGACCGCGCACGTGGCCCCAGCTTCGCCATGAGCCAGAAGCGTCCTGTGTTTCCTCTCATGGGCAGCTGTCACCACCTTGACAGTCTTAATACTTCTTGAACAAGGGACCGACCTTGCATTTTCACTTTGCACTGGGCATGGAGCTGGTCCCAAAGCCATGTGTGTACGCACTGTGATAATGGGGTCTTAGTCATATTGGAAACCATATTAGAAGACTCCAAAACCAAGCAGGTTGAGAGCAGGCTTCACAACGTGGCCAAGAACCCACCTTTGTGTGGACCCTTTTAACGATCGGCTTAACCCCTTGTGGCCCAGAGTTCTAATCCTGTCTAAGCAGCCCCTGCACTCTGGTGACTGCAACCCCATCTTAACCATTTCACTTGTAATGAAGGGTAAGGAACCCCATTCTGAGAATAGACCAGAACCGAAATTTGTACACTGTTAGCACCGGTAAAAGGAACCTCTTATTTTTTCCATACAATTTCTATAGAATATATGGTCTCACATCCCTTCTTGCTTTTATGTGACTTTTCCTAAAAGACCTTGAGTTACAGAGAAAAACATTTTCTTTTAAATCAGTTAATTTCCTCTTCCAGGTAGTTTAGCAAAGCGATAGTCTTCCTTACAAGTGTTCTTTCTTTCTGAAGAACACTTCTGAAGACTTATTTTTCATTACATTCTACGAATTTAAAAAGGGAAGTAAGGGGGATGGAATTTAAAAAGGGAAGCAAGCGGGGCTCCCTGGTGGTGTAGTGGCCAGGCTTTGGCAGGCTCAAGGCTGCAGCCCGGGTTCAATTCCCAGCCAGGGAACTACCCCCCAAAAAAGGAAGCAAAATTAGAGTCAAGACCGTGTTGGGGTTTTTGTGTAATTCTTTTTTTGTTTGTTCCTGCTGTTTTTTAGTGAGAACTGCTGCCTACCATGAGCTGCTAGATTTTTTAGACATTTGGCCTTGGAGGGTAAAGTGTTATGACTCATGGAGGGTCGCTTACAGGACGAGAAACTTGTTTTAGGAACCATTTTTATTAAGATGGGGTAACTCAGGAGCAGCCAGGAAAGAATGAGAGCTAAGAATAGAATTAAAAGCGTAAGTGTGGGTTTTCACAGATTTCTATCAGGATAGATGGTTTTGCGATGCTATTAAGAACCCCGGCCATCACTCCTGCCTAGGCACCTGGGGAGCAGAATTCAGGTAGAGCCGCTCCCCAGGGGCTGTGAACCCCAAAAGAAATGACTTCTGTGCTTCGCTTTTTTTATGTGTAAAGTGTGTTAACATAAAAAGCCATAATACTGGTGAACACATAATGCAACACATGGATGATGTCTTGTAGACTTGTTCACCTGGAACCTATGTCATTTTTACTAACCACTGTCACCCAAGCAAATTTCACAACGACAAAAAAGCCGTAATATTGAGTCCTTACTGCCAGACGTGATGTTTAACGCTTTCCAGGCACTCGTTCTGGTATTCATTGAGCACCTACTATGTGCAGGCCCTCTTCTAGGCATTGGGGATGTGTACCAGTGAACAGAGGCCCCGTGCTTCAAGGAGCTTATATCCGTGGAATCTGCCTTTTGAAATCAGCATCACCGTTACCCCCGTTTGACAGAGCAGGACGTTAAAGCTGACAGCGGTTACATAAAGTCAGCTTCCAGGTCACCGCCTCGCAAGTGGTTGGGCTGAGACGCCTAGTGAGAGTCATCGGGCTTTCTACAGCCCGAACCTTTCATCCTGAGGCTGGGAAGGACAGCCCAGGGGGCGTCTGGAGGCCCAAGCTAAGAGCCGGAGGTCCTTAAACGCAGAGCGTGCCCTGGGGATCTGAGGAAGTGTAGCTAGCGGCGCCAAGAATGCCTTGCACCGCTTTGCGGCTTGAGGACCGAGCCAAGGTTGGTGTGGAATCTTCTCCCTGCCCCATTTCATAGAATCATCTGGTGTTGAGGGTCCCAGGTTCATAGGGGGAAAGTTCACGTGCATAAGGGACACTTACTTTTTCCACTCTTTGTACAGAACCTTGCAATAAGAGGAAAACACTGGTGTTCGCAGAAACAAGTCTAGAAACTATATTCACTGAAAATGGTGAATGTTGTGAACCTCTCTGTTTGCCTCTCCTACCCAACCCCCCCCAAAACTGCTGTCATACAAGAGTTGACCAGTGGCCTTCCAGGTAAAGGGGGCACAGCACAGTGCCTGGCACAGAATATGAATTCAGTAAATAACGTGGAGAATGAATGAATAAACTATTTCAACTTACAGTCACGTAACAAGCAGGTGAAAGCAGCTACACTGGGCTCGGAGCTTCCCCAAAGCCAAGGCGATGTTTTTCAAGCCGTCAGCTCCCACGGGAAAAATCAGGGCAGGTACACATACCCCTCAGCATGTTCCGTGAGATGCGAGGACTTGCAGAGAAACGCGGAGCCCGGAGAAGGTCAGAGCAAACTGTCGTGCTGTCACTCTTCTTCGGCTACTCAGAAGTCAAGAAATGAACAGAGGTCCCTTACCCGCCCCCCCCCACCCGCTGTGAGGATGAAAATCCTCAGACTCAAGATACTCCAATCTAAGGAGCCTCACTCGGCCTGAACTAAAAGTGTTGACAGTCCAGTCTCTATTTTCCAAGGGAGGTCAGAGGATGGGAGGTCAGAGGATGGGAGGTCAGAGGATGGGAGGTCAGAGGATGGGAAACACTGCCGAGTCCCGAGGTGCACTAACTCCCCCGGAGAGAAGCCAGGACGGGCCCAAGCCCCCGTGCCTATTCCCTCAGCCGTTCAGAATCACACGGGGGCTGAGTCTTCCTAATCCCGCCCCCCGCCCATCACACACATGTTGTCCCCTGTCGTCGTAACCAGATCACATACAAGCGACCAATTCGCTTCTCAACGGGGGCCTTCCGAGGAGGCGGAGTAGCCTGGCCTCCGTTTCCAACAGAGCGACGGGGACGCAGTTAAGAAAGGGCGGCATCTCCACGGCCACCCCCCCTCGGCACGGACGCTTCCGGCTGGCCCGTCCGGCCTTGATTTTGCCGGTCTGGCTGGCTGGGTCTCAGGGCCGGGTCAGCACCCGTGGAGCTCCCCCAGCGCCTCGGACCGGCCAGGCCAGCAGTTGGCCACGCTGCCGCGTCGCTGGCCACCGGGGTTTGGCGTGGCCCCTGCCCCTGTGTCTCGGAGTGTCCTGGCCGCTTGGGTCTCAAGTTGCTGATTTTGAGCTTGGTGTAGAACTTGGGGAACGAGGGACTTGAAAAATAGTACACCAGGGGGTCCAGCATGCTGTTCATGTAGGTGAAGCTGAGGGTGACGTGGAGGGCCACGTGGACCGAGGGGTCGCAGGCGCTTGAGGGCACCGTCCAGAGGAAATAGAGCCTGGCGGACACGCTGGGCAGGTAGCACGTGATGAACACGGCCGCCACGACCATGATGAAGCGGATGGCCTTCCTCATCCGCGTCTGCCGGGCCAGCTGCCGCCTCCGCTTCAGGCTCCAGATGATCCTGACCGAGCAGAACAGGATGATGCCCAGGGGCAGGAAGAACTCCAGCTGGAACATGATGTCGTGCCAGCCGTTGGCCGACTCCATGATGAAGCTCTCGCAGGATAGGGTCTTCTCTTGCACACACAGATGGTTCTCCAGCAAAAGGTACAGGGTCCCCAGGATGACCGTGCTCCAGAGGGCACAGACGATGCCAGCCGCGGTCCGGTTGGAGATGGTGTTCAGCACGTGATGGGGGTGGACGACTTTGAAGTACCTGTCCACGGCCACCACCGTGAGGAAGACGATGCTCCCAGCCCTGTTCATGGCCAGCATGAAGAGTGCCACCCGACAGGGAATGTCCTGGAAGGCCCACCGTCTGTCTCTGCGGTAGTAGTCGGTCCGAAAGGGCAGGCAGATCATGAGAAGGAAGTCGGCCACGGCCAAGTTGAAAAGGTAAATCGTGCTGGGCTTCCAGGTCTTCATGTGAAAGCAGAAGCCACACAAGGCGATGCCGTTGCCCAGGGCACCCAGCACGAAGGCCAGGATCAGCAGCGGTGGCATCACCTGAGAGATGGGGTCCCCCTCGATGAGGCAGCACGACCCGTTGTCCATGGTGGACAGAGGACACACACTCCGTGGGCTGGGCGGGCCCTGGAGTCCCCACAGAGACACAGATGCTTATCTGAATGCCACCACTCACCCAGCCGCTGTTTCTCTAACGCCTTCTCCCGGGGACGCAGGTGCCACCAGCACTCATGGGTGGAGGCAGCCACCGCACGGAGAACAGAAACCTCAGCCAGGAAACGAGAGCCTCAGGGAAGTCCTTTCCCTGAGCGGGAGCGTGGGTCACGGGCTGCCCGCCTCCCAGCGGCCCGGGCGGGTGGCACCCTGAGGCTCAGAAGTGCACGTAGTTTCTCGGAAGCCACCGGCGGGTCCAATGAGATTCATGCTGGAGCGGAGTTGCTGGGTGCAGCCCCGGAACGAGGTTTACCCCCGGCCTCACTCCTGCTCCTCTGCAGACGCTCTCCGTGCTGGAGGGCGCGCAGAGCTGCCCAGAAGGCACGACAAGAGTTTGTTTGTCCTCCCTCCCGGAGGAGAAACACAAACATTTCCCGGAGCCAATCTGGGCCTCCGCGTGGCTTTCCTCCCTAACCTTTGCCTGACTGCCCCTCCGCTCCCGCGTCCCACGGGGCGCTCCCCAGGCCGTGCCAGAGACCCAAGGCTCACAGCCATTTCCTGTGCCCACACCCGGACGCAGCCCCCAGAAACCCGGAGGGGCTGCGGCGGAAGAGAGGCCGCAAGGCGCCTCTGCCGGCCGTGCAAGCTCGGGGCAGCGTCCGCCTTTCCCCCCTCCGTTCACACCCCCGACCCTCGGCCTCCTGCCTCGGACCCAAGTGGCCCGTTCGTTGCACAACCAGTAAAACGGCGACATGGATCTGAAGCCATTTCTCTCCCATCTCCGTGAAAGAGCCGGTTCCTCCCACTGATGTTTGCAAAAGGGATTGGGCTCTGAGCACCCCCCCTGGCTGCTCAAAAGAGCCCAGCAGTGGGACACTTGCGTTGTTTGTTTGTTTGTTTGTTTTTTAAGCAGGTGCTGAGCCCACTGGTGGAGGTGACGGCGAGGACTGGGGCCATTGGACACGGAGTCTCTCTCTAAAATGACCACGGGTGAAATGGGACTGCACCGAAGGTCGGAGTCTGCTCGCACGTCCTGCCCTCTGACTTGAGAGACGGTGGGTGGTGCCCTGGGCCTTGCAGCCCCCAGCTTAGGGAGGGGGTGAGGAGGGGGCGTGCGCAGAAACGGCGCAGGTCCTCCTGGCTGGCCACACCCTCCCCGCCCAGTCCTAGGCTCCGAATCGCCTGCCCACAGGCCCCCTGCCCCTGGCCGGGCCACTGCCACCTCCCAGCTGGGGGTTCCTTTCGTGCTACAGCGTCATTTTTCTGAAGTGCAGATGTGATCGTATCCTGGTTTGTTTTGTGTTGTTTTTCACGGAAAAAGCCATCATTAGCTCCTTCAGTCTGCCGAGGTGATAGCCTCTGAGCCGTATCTGATTCGAAAACCAGTTTGATTCGGCCCACGTATTTAAAAAAAACAAGAAAAAACTAGGACTGTCCTATAAAAACCTGTATTTCTGGCCCCTCTTGGGAAACTGGAAGACCTGGCCACGCTGGGCCCACATTCCCACAGGGAGCAGCAATTAGCTAGCGCCGAGAGCAGCAGCCCGCGTGACACCGCCGAGATGTCCCCCTTCTGCCGCAGTCCCCACCACTCCCTACTGCCTGCTCAGCGTCACTCCCTCACACGCCTGGCCTCTGTGGGATTCTGTTTGCCACCTCTGCCTTCGCTTACAGGTCCCATTCCTTGGCTTGGGCACACAAGGCCCTTCCCAGATGGTCCCCAAACTACCTTTCCGATGGCACTCTCCTGCCACCTCCCTCCTCACTGCTCAGCCTGGTAACGTCTAACATCAATATACGACTACGTCCATCAAATAGCTACATTTAGCCCGCCTTCCCCTACTAATCCGAAAGGTCCTCAGAGACAGAGTCCACATTCGTGGCAGGAAGGGGACGGAATAGGGACCTCGGCTAATTCCTGCTTGTCCTGAGAGCTCACAGCAGCCGCTGTCACTGTGGGGGCCTTCGTGATTCTGTGGGGAGGTGTTAGCTAAGAGGGGGCAGCTGCGGGGGGCGGCCCCCCCCCCCGGTGGGGCGGGTGGGTAACTGCACACCTCGGGAAGGTCAGGTGGATTTTTTCAGCAAATGGAAAATACTCTTCATCTGCGTTAGCGGACACCGTCCGGACGCTCGTAAACACAGGTGCTTCCCTTTTTGGTGTTTGAAAGTGCTTTTCTTTTCCTCATTCTTCCTGTCCTGTCAAATCACCTCTCTCTCTCTCTCTCTCTCTCTCTCTCTAACTGTAGAATTAGCTGGAAGGCAGAGGATTTTAAGAAGAATACATGGGAAATCTTTTTTGCTGTGAACCTAAAACTGCTTTAAAAAACATAGTCTTAAAAAAAATGCATGCCAGGTTTTATCACTGGTCTTACTTTCACCCCAGCTGCAAATTACAGTGCCCGAGGCAAAATGGGGGCTTTCTTAATTTAAAAGGGTTTATTCACCCCTGAAGCTAATATAACTATTCCATACCAACTTACATTTAAAAAATTAAATTAAAATGTAAAAATAAAATTAAAATGCTTATTAAGTGAACGCCCGAGGTGTTTTTGCTAGATGCTTCAGGGTCCCCCACGTGAGGAAGCGGTCACCTGCTGTCGGAGCTGAGCGTTCAGTAGAGGAACTAAGACAAACATGTAAATGACAATAAAGCAAAGCAAATAAAAAAAGTGGTTTAAGGCAATATTTTCCCAAATGTGGTAGACACACCACAGATGACAGGTGAGATTATTTTAGGTGACACTGTAATATACGCATGTATTTTGACTTTATAGCTGTGGCTTTCTTGTGTGTGTTCCTATTAAAACAGATACAGGGGGCTCCCTGGTGGTGTGGTGGCTGAGGCTTCGGCGCACTCAACGCCCCAGCCCGGGCTCGACTCCCAGCCAGGGAGCCAGCCCCCAAAAAACAGATACAACCGATGCATTGCAGTTTTGTGAGAGAGAGTTGTTAAAACTTCTAGTGGGCGGAAGTGGAAGAACAGACATTCCAGACGAAATGCAGACGTGGGAGAAATAAGGCTGGAGGAGGCGGTCGAGGAGCGTCGAGTTTGGGGTCTCTGTCACAGGACCGTAAGGACCCAATCGGGCCACGTGGAGCGGAGGCAGTTTCGCAGGGGACCCTGAGTTCTGAGGGGACCTGAGTTCTGAGGGGACCCTGAGTTCCGAGGGGACCTGAGTTCCTCAGGGGGAAGCCATTTGAAGGAAATGGCATCATAAAGATTGGGGGAAATAGTAGAAAAAGAGAGAAAGGTAGCAACAAGCTTTTGTCCCGCCCTCCCCTTCTCCTGCAAATCCTGCGGCCACAGCACTGCCCTTGTCATACGGGAATTCTGCAGGCTCAGAGGCCATGCTTTCTCTTTCTAGCACGTTCCGTGGTGAACCATAGCGGGGATATTATCTGGGTGACTGAAGCCCCACTCCCATGGGTCTGACACCCTCCTCCTCCCGTTCCACCTCAGCCCCAAGGGAGCTTGGCACCACCCACCGAGCAGCTTGCGCCCTAAGCCAGGTCCCCTCTCGGTGGCACGCACCACCGCCCCCACCCTAAACCCTTCCACCGCCCCGCGACCACTGTGGCTGGGCCAAGGCTCCGGGGGGGGGGGGGGCTCCTCCTGCCTCCGGTCTGTGAGAACTCGGGGCTGGTGGTGGTACTCCCCGGTCAAACGCAGCCGCGGCTCCCTGCCGCCCTCAGCAGGGACTTCAAGGTGGCTGACAAGGCACCGCAGAGCTGGCCTCATGGGCTCCAACAGGAGCCGTCAAGGTGCGTTTAGTATCTGAAGACTGTCCTATGGGGACTGCTGGGGACACACTTCCTTCCTCCAAGTCCCGGAGAATTCCTCCTCTTTTGTCAGCCTCAGCCTAGAGCAATAGAACCTTCTACAAGGACAGGAATGTTCTGTAATGTACATGCATTTTTTAATAGCTTTTGAGCCCTAGAAATGGGGCTAGTGGGAACTGAATTTTCAATATTGTTTAATTTTAATTAATTTAAAATTTAAAATCCCTTGTGGCTACCAGATAGGAAGCCCAGGACACTACTTCCTCCAACCCCCAAGCCTTCTGGGAGTCCCCCTTTCTGGTCCGGGTTAGACCTTCCTCTCTGCACTGTTCCTGCCACCCACACACCAGGGAGTATTGTGGTGGTTTACTTGTGTGTCCTCCCCCAGCCCCCCCATCTCTGTGGAGACTAGCACGGGTCTGATTTAGTTTTGGATGCCCAGAACACAGCCCCCAACACCTGGCATCAAGGGGACACTCGCGTGTCTCGAGTAAATGAGTGAGCTAACGAACAGATGATTTCAGATCTTTGCAATGTGCTCATCCTGCTGGCGTGAGGAGACACCCCAGAACAGGAAGGGCAGGTTGAAAGAACTTGTGAGCACACTAGGCAGGCGGATCCGGCACCATCTCGGGTCCTGCCGCGCCACCTCCTCCAATGTCTTAGAAGATAACATGTCACGTTATCCGCGATGGGAAGTGGGCATTTCTGTGGGCGCTGCCCGGCAGGTGGCAGGAGGAGGCACTGTCAGTGGTAGGGTGTCAGAAGGACTCGCTTCTGTGTGTCTCCTTTATTGCCACACCACTGCCACACTCACACTTCTGACACTGGATATCTGGGATGTTTGTCCCACACCCGGTGATTCTCCTGGACACTATTTGGGTGTCCTGCAGTTCAGTTCAATTCCGGCATCAACCGGACTTAGTGCAGACCCCGCAGGGTAAGGGTTCAGACGCCAATTGCTAGTTGTGGGTCCCCAGGTTGCCCACAACTTGCGTCCGAACAATTCGGGGTTCCGGTGACCGCCCTCCTCGGATTCCATTGTTAGAACAGCTCACGGAACTCAGGGAAACACTCACCTGCGTTTACTAGTTTGTTCTGTAATAAAGACCATGATAAAGGCTACAGGTGAACAGCTCAACGAAGAGGTACATTGGGTGAGTTCTGGAAGGCCCCAAGTGCAGGAGTTGCTGTCCTCATGGAGTTGGGGTGTGTCGCCCCATGCGTATTCATGCATGTGTGCACCAACCCAGAGACTCCCCAAACCCCATACTTTGGGGATATGTATGGAGGCGTCATTATCTGGGCATGATCCATCATCCTTAGCTCCATTTCCAGTCCCTCTGCCCTCTCTGGAGAATGGGAGATTGCAGCCGAAAATGCCACGCTCCTAATCACGGTTTGGTCTTTCATGTGACCAGCCGCCATCCAGGAGCCCACCAAGAGTCACCTCATCAGGACAAAGAAATTCCAAGCACTAGGAGCTCTGCCTCAGGGACCGGGGATGGAGAGTGACATATCTATGTCCTGTTAGTTCGCAGGTGGAAGTCCAGGGGCTGTGCTTCCCAGCCAGGGGCCTGAGTATACGACCCCATTCACTTCCTGTGGTGGATGAACCGAATGACCACAAGCTTGGTGACTTGAAACAACAGAAGTTTATTCTTTCAGTTTCAGAAATGAGAGGTCTGAAAGGAAAGTGTCAGCGGGCTGCGCTCCCTCCACAGGCTCGAGGGCTGAGCCCGTTCCTGCCTCCTCCAGAGTCCAGGGGCCTCTGGGTGGCGGGCCTTGGCTGGTGCGTGCATCACCCCGATCTCTGCCTCCATGGTCAGATGGCCGTCTCTTTGTGTGCCTCTTGTAAGGACACTGGTCATTGGATTTAGGGCCCACTTAATCCAAAATGGATTCTCTCATCTCAACATCATTGACTTAATTACATCCGCAAAGACCCTTTTCCCAAATAAGGCCATCTGCACAGTTTTGGGGGATAAGGATATGGACATATCTTTTCGGGGGTGGCAACCATTCAACCCACTACGACGACCTTTTCAATGTCCATGTTGGACTCCTAGGGTTCTTTTCTCTATTTCAAAATGCTTTCTCTGGAAGGGAGGAAGCATTACTGACGGAATCTAAGGTCTAAATGATTCAGCATATTTTTTGCTTGTTTCTGCTCATTAGTAGAAGGCTGGGGGCCCAGTGATTACCTGGAGGAATGGGGATTGTGTCACCGGGTGACAGTGTGGTCACCCTTAACTGACAAAAGCTGTGACAAGGAAGTTCCTCGTCATTTCAAAATGCATCTTAAGAATTGTAAACAATGTGGTGTTTTTTCTACATATAAAGTACAAAAATTTTTAAATGGGGTAAACGATAGATTCAAAGAGATTCAGGAAATATATTAACCAATTTTTTTGTAATCTGTGACTCAACTCCAACTGTGAAAGAGTATGAGACTTTTGGGGAAATCTGGACACTGATTGGCTAAGTAAGGATAGTAAGGAATTGTTGCTACTTATTGTAGAGTGCTAATGGTATTTCAGCTATGTTTAAAGGAAGAGTCCTTATTGTTTAGAAATAAACACTGAAATATGTGTAGATGAAATGATATGATATTTGAGATGTAGTTCAATGGACTCCAACAGGAGAGGCAGGCAGAACCAACAGATGAAGGACTAATTACTTTTTTTTTTTTTTTTTTTAATGTGGGTAGTTCCCTGGCTGGGAATCGAACCCGGCCGCAGCGTTGACAGCGCCATTAGCCACTGCACCACCAGGGAACTCCCAGAACTGATTACTTTTGAAGGTAGCACATAGCTTGGGAATAAATCGAACCCTATTCTCTGAGTGGCTCTCATTCTCGGGCATCTGTGTCCACTGCCGTGTTGATTTTAGTTTTACGTATGGCATGTGTCTAGTAATGTATTGCTAATATGAAAGTGTTAGAGTTTGATATTTTATTTACTTAAGCAAATGAGACAGATTGAAGGTTGGCCCTATGATGTTTCTCTGTGGGCCAGGCCTTGTTCTAAGAACTCCCAAAATGCCTTCTCGAGTAGGAGAGAATGGAATTAAATAACAGCCCGTATGTATAATCTGCCATAGTCCATAGCAACCTGCCATACGTATGTATTGTAATTAGTTGTGAAATTTACAAATTATTATAATGCTGTACATCCTTGCAATCATTTTGGGGTTTCATCAAAATGTACATTGGTTTATGAGAGTGTGCTTTGCAAGGACATAATATCCATTGTGTGTGTCATAATGGGGGGAAAAGTGTTGGGAAACATTGGGCTAGAACAGGTTTTCATAAACAAACCCCTATAAAGGCTGCCCTAACCTTAACCCTGTGTAGTCCCTCAGAACCAATTTGAAAGTGACACTCCAAACTGGCTTAAGCAAAAATCGGAATTTGTTGACTTATAACTGACAGGTCCGGAGTTAGAGCTGACCTCAGCTGTGCCGGAATCAGGGGTCAAACGTGCTCCACCTTTCAGCTCTGCTCTCCTTCATATTGATTTTAATCTCAGGCCCCCTGGTGGCAAGATGGCTGCCAGCAACCCTACAGTGCATTCTCGGTGACTCAAGTCCTGTGAGAGCAAGCCTCTTTTCTAGACATTCCCTCAGAAGTGTGCTGGGATTCACTCTGATCCATCTACCCCGACTCAATTAATCATTGTTACCGGCAGGACACCATGTGCTAATGGCCTTGGACCTGGGTTGTATGCTTCACCTCCCCACTGGGGGTTGTGGAGACCCAATCAGACCACAGGGAAAGAGTGTGGGAGAGAGATAAGCACTTCCAAACCAAAATAGACCTGTTACAGAGAGTGGGTGCTAGACAGGCAATCAACAAATATCCACTCTACCCCAAGCAACCATCTTGGAAAGAACCAGATGAAAGAAAATGTCTGACTAAGGGCCAATCCAGCCCCGAGAATGGGGAAAAAAATAACCCCATGATTTCTTGAAAATAGATCATGTTGTGACAAGGTGTCATATGTGGTAAGTCACTTCTAGTTTAAGGAGCCAGGAAACTCCTTCATTCTCTTTCACAGAAGACTGTCTCAGAAAGCCAGTGACAGAATGTCCCTCCCCCACGCTTCCTCTGAATGACTGACTGGTTTTGCAACAATACTTCCTCATCATCCTTTAGCCCGGTCTCACCTTTGTCCCCTTCCTTCAGGTAGGCTTCCCTTGACTACAGATTTCACTCTTCTGTTAAAGGAAATACCTGATTTTCTGGTAGTACCGCTTACGACTGCATTCTGTAGTATAAAAGGAAACCCTACTGCATTGGTTTAAATAGATGGGGGGGGGGGGGTTGTCTTTCACAATAAGCCCTGAAAGGAGTCAAGAGCTGATATAGTGACTCAACACTGATATCAGGAACACAGGCTATGGATAAATTTCCAGTCCATAATCCTTAGTATATGCACCTTTATTCTCAGGCTAGCTACTCCTGTGGTGAGATGGATGTGGTACCTACCTCCTGGCCATGATCATGATCCAATCAGAAAGAAGGAAGGGAGGTCAAGGCTTTCTTTTTTTAATGTGAGGCCTTGCCTTCTTATGTGAGAAGTGTTAAATGATACATTTTTAAAAGAATAAAAGCATGACTCTTATCCAATTGTAAAATTTTATTCCACTTGTAGATTAATAAGGGAATCAATAAGATGTTAAAACCAATTCAAAGGAGAACTTTAAAACACACACACAGGCAATTACGTACACTGGCAATCAGGAATGCTAACATGAATTTACAAATAGATAGAAAACCAGTCCACAGAGAGATAATCGCAGCTCCTCCAGATAGAGTTCATTTGCATTTCTATGGATAAGAACCAATTGCATTACTATTGGTTTTTTACAACTTAAAAAATTGTAAAATAGCCCCAAAACAATGAAAAATGGAGATGACACCAGAGAATGCTAGCCTGGACACCAGTATTCTATTTTTATCCATTTAAATGTCTTTTACGGGACTCCCTGGTGGTGTAGTGGCTAGGCTTTGGCTCTCAACGCCGCGGCCTGGATTCAATTCCCAGTCAGGGAACTACCCCCACCCGCAAAAATATCTTCTACCATGTTTTCTGACAAATGTTTCCCAACAGAAGAGACACCCTCCTCAGCATCTATTTGTAGTTCATTAACCAGAACCGTGTCACTTAGCCACCTTTGCTGCTAGGCATGCTGGGAAATTTAGTAACATTAGCTAGACTCCAGCTACCTCCAGTGAAATACTGTAGGATTCTGCAAGGAAGTCTGCCTCGTGTCAACGACACTAGATTTTTACTAATTACTCTGTATACTTCATCGCATCTAAGGTGCTATTGACTGTAAGATGCGCCCTTATTTTGTGTCCCACGAAGAAAGAAAAATGCGGCCAATTAAACTTTTGACACAATGCTAAGCCTCCATCCATTGCAATGCATCTTGATGAGAGACGTTAAAAAGTGCGCCTTAAGATCAATAAAATACGCTGTTAGCTGTGTGATCTTCAGCATGTGTGGTCTTATTTCCACCTTTGAGGTTCCATGTTCACTTGTTAATTAGTATCTCCATCTGGGAATGAAAGACAATACCTACCTGATGGGGCTTTATTGAGGATTAAATCAGCTAACATGTCTAAGACTGTTTAGTGAGAGTATAGACTTTGTTTCTTGTTCACTGTATCCCCAGTGCCTAGCAGTGCCTGGAGTGGAGTAGGGACCCGAAAATGTTTTGTGGAATGAATGCACCCAGACTCTACCCGCAAAACAGCAGGTTCTGGGCACATAGTGGGAGGTGGGTGGCAATAAATGAAAGCTATTATTATTGGAATTGGAAGCTATTATTAATTGGAATCAAACATGCTTGGGAACAAGATCTTTCACTAATGTCTTGTAGAATGGACGCTTTTGTGATGCGGGGGTTGGGGGCTTTCTTCTTTTATTTTTATTTTATTTTATTTTTATTTTATTTTTATTTTTTTTTGCTTTTTGGTATGTGGGTAGCTCCCTGGCCGGGAATCGAACCCAGGCCGCAACACCGACAGCGCAAGCGCCGAAGCCCCAAGCCACTACACCATCAGGGAACTCCCCTTTTATTTTTTAAAGAAAGATGTCAGAGTGGAGGCCACGGTGGCTGTGGAAAAGGTTACGGCAGATCGCTTCGTGAGCAAAAAATTAAGGGCGATGATGGTGGCAGCGAACCAAGTTGGCAGAGAAGGAGGGGAATGAGGCCAAAGCAAAATAGAAAAGAACAGCCTCCACCATCTACAAAGCCCTTGTCTGTCCTCATCTTTCCCTAATCCTCACAGCTTACTTCCAGACTGGGACTCAGACTGAGTATGGATTTGAAGGGTTTTTCCCAAAATGAAACAGTAACTCGATGGAAGCAAAGTTACAAGTTAAGACACAGTCTATCTGCCAGGCTTGAGGCTCCTGAGGGAGAGCCTGACAAGAGACGTTAATTCCAAATGACCACAAATGCAAGCAAGGATAGGTAAACGCGAGGAAGGCGATGACAAACAGTCGTGCGGGTAGTGAGACTGGGGGCGATGAGAAAAGGTTTAATAGCGTTGAGGTGATCTTCTCAAGGATAATTCTGCCAGTGTCGGGAAGGAGGTGAAAATGAGCCCGAACGCCTTTTCCAGCTGCAATCTCCCCGCGGAGAACTGACTTATCCAACAGAAAGGAGGTTAGTCAGGATTCCAGGATGCGCCCCGGGGCAAAGTCCCCTGGCTCATTCACAGGGCGTCATTGCGGGTCGCGTTTGCCATCAGCCTCCCCGTCCGTGGACCGACCGCAGCCACCCATCTTCTCCCACGGGTAACGAGCACCTCCTACTGGCCGTCGGCCTCTTCGCTGCTTGGCTCCGCCCCCGAGCGAAACGCGCATGCTCCCTGATGTCTCCCCGCCCTTCAGCCTTCTCGCGACAGCCACCCAGCGGCGGCCTGAATCTCGCGATACGGGCTTGTAGTCTCGCGGTATCGCGGCTGGCAGACGGGCTCTCGGGTGGCCGGGGCCGGAGAAGAGGAGTTGCATGTGTCGCTTCAGCTGGCGGTAGTGGCGGGAGCGGAGGCGGCGGCGGCGGTGGCTGTGCGACCGCCTGGGTAACGACCCCTCGGGCTCCTTCCGTTTCCGAGAAGCTCGTAGAGAGCGTGGGGGAAGCTGAGGTGCTGCCCGGCGGAAGGGGGCCGGGCCGGGCGTCTCCGCATCCCCGCCCACATGGGCCCTTCTGGTGTCCCCGGGATTGCCCCTTCGCCACAGATCTGCTTCCCCCGCACACCTGGCCGCCCTTGCCGTTTCAGTACTCTTCATTCTGCTCCTTTCCGGTTCTTCTTCCTCCTGTTCTCTCGGAGTCTGGTCTCCCCGCCCCCTCCCACTCCCATCCGCATTCCTGACTCTTCAGTACCCCTCCCTTTGGCTGGTAGCTGCCCCCACACCCTGCCCTCTGGTGACCCACCCTTTCTTGGGAGGCTTTTCCAGCCTCTTCTTCCAGTTGCTTTGTGGCTTTTTCTCTGTTGGCTGCAGTTTGCATCCCTTCCACTTTACACCAGACTTTTTGCCCCCGTCTCTACCGAATTCATCCCCTCCATTCTTTTTACCCATTGCTGCTGCTTTCACGAATGCACGCCCCCCCCCCCAACCCCCCATTCTTCATGGTCAAGTTGCTGCGAGTCTCACTATCGGTTGCTTCCCTGTAGACCTGTGGACCTGGTAAATGGTGTGCCCAGAATTGCTCCTACCTTGTGAATCCTAATGGCAGCTGGTATGCTTCACTTAACAGAAATGAAACCGATTTGTGGTGGGGGTATTTCAGGTGGAAGGAGGCGGGGCTACACCTGAACACTGCTTCTCTGCAGCCCCGGGCCCAAACTGTGACCAAATTGTGACCATGCGTTATGTTCCTTGCCCGCAGGTCGGGGAGATGGCTGCTGACATTTCTGAGTCTGGTGGGCATGATTGCAAAGGAGACCCGCGGGGCAATATCAAACTAGATGCAGATTACCCACTTCGCGTTCTTTACTGTGGAGGCAAGTGCTGGAAGGCGGAAAATGGCTTTTCCTTCCTGTGTTTTTATGGGTTGTGCTAACGGTTACACATTTGGTCCTAGCAATGCTCTTTTCCTCGGTCTTTGTCATTTGGTGAATCCTTAATTTGGGAGTGGGGAGACTGCTGAAGAGGAGGTATGGATGAACAGATTTTCCCAACCTGTGTGACTTGGTCCCGAGATGCTTACAGTCCAGTTGGAACAGAGACATACCAATAGATCGTTTCAGCTTAGTGTTACTTGTACTGGCTATTAAAGGAGGGGCCTCTTGGAAGACATTGGGTCTTAAGGAATGACAAGGAAGTGGGGAAGGGCACCCCAGATGAAGTGAACAGCTATGTGAAGAAAAGCCTGGTGTCTGTCTGGAGACGTGCACAGCCTTGCATCAGTGTCATAGAGAGAGGGTGTCAGGAAGGAGTTGAAGAGGATGAGTTTTCCGTGATGGGGAGTCAGACCGTCTTAGGAAAGTGTTCTTGGTTTCGGTGAGTAACACGTGTATTAGAGCAAATCAGGATTTTTTCCCCCTTTCAGTGTTTTCCCTCATTTTCAGTACAGAAATGGAAATGCTCTAATTTTGTTAACTGTTTCAGAAAAATTTGAAGGTACTAGACAGTAAGAGGGTGACTAAATATTAATATCTTTTTAGTAAATAAATCTGACCACTTAGTGTCTAGCAGTGTTTTAGGTGCTGGGGACTGAGTAGTGAATAAGTCCGAAAAGGTTCTTGTTCTCGTGGACCATACTCTGTGAGTATAATAGAGACCCTATCTGGAGTTCAGGTACTCAAGGAGAGGTGATGTCACTGCATTTAAAAAGAAAAAAAATTGTATCCACTCCAGTGATCAATTGTGTTGACCAGAGGTCCCTAAGCTATTTTGAGAAAAGGTTTATTTTCACTTCCCTGCCTAGTTTGTATTGATATTCCAGGCATGGGAATAGGGTTAACTTTTTCCTCTAGGGGTTAGGAAAGCACTTAGGGAATATTAAATGCTAAATTAAATGGTACCAACTGTAAGTATGAATTTGGAGGTCAGGAAAGGGAGAGATCTCTGTTCACAGGGAAGTAGAGAAATTTCCAAGGAAGGGACTTTAGGTAAAAAGTAGAATTTGCAAGAAAAGGCGAAGTAATTCGTAAGAATAACATGGTAACAGGATTCACTTGGTACTTTTCAGGGAGAGGGAAGAGAAAGGGCTGTTTGGAACAGAATGCTGGGTAGAGCATGGTGACAAAGGTCGCTAGGATGAGGTCATTTCTGGGGAGACGTTTTGTCTTCGGGTTTGAGACTTCCAACCCTGAAGTTAGTCTGAGTTTGAATCCTGGATCAGCTGTTTACTCACTGGATGACTTTGGCCGGTTCCCTCATACAATGGATAACAATAGAGCCAACTTCAGAGGAATCTTGAGAGGAATAAATGAAATAAAATACTCCCAAAGGCTCCACCCCCTAATACCATCACATTGGGCTTTAGGATTTCAGCATAGGAATTTTGAGGGCCACAGACTTTCAAACAATAGCAGGTTTCATGGATGGTGATTTTTTTTTTTTGTTCTTCATACTTGGTCACGTCAGCAGGTACATAATATCAGGTTGTTTCACTATTAGTGATGTGGAGTTTGAAGGTGACTGCTAGGTCTTTGCATTGAAAAGCTATAGTTTACAAATAGTAAGGGATCTGTGGAGACAAATTGATTTTGAGAGCAAATAACAGTGACCTTGGAAGACTTGTCCAAAATATTTTAGTGTGTTAGAATTTTGTCATCAGGTGAACTCTTTAACCTTTTTTAGGGCTTCATCTATAAAATAATGATGACAGAGTGAGAATGCGGATCACTGTCATCTGGTTGGCACATAGCTGTATTGTCAGTGGTTAAGGATATGAGCTTCAGAAACAGATCAGGGTTCAAATTCTGTTCTAACCTCTTCTAAGACTCATTTTTTTGGTCATCAGATGTGGTAATTTGTAGCTTCTAAGGTTGTGATGATTAAACATAATAATGGATAAAAAGCACAGCAAGGTGCCTGGCACATAATAGATGCCTGGTAAATGGTAATTACTGTTACTAGTAATGGTCTACCGCTCCTCTCCCTCCCAAATCTTAGGAATATTGCTGGGCCCACTGAACTATTCCATTCTTCACCTTAAAATTAAAAACAAAATAAGCCATTGATCCATAATAGAATTATAGTTAAAATTGGTGAGTTCTTCTAGTCCCTTAGCCGTGTGCAGGCTCTCCAATGACAGCATTGACCCCCACATTCCTCCTAGCTTTACAGTTTCGTGATCTTATGTAGCATGACATGAAAAAGAAAAGCATATTGCAAAGAAATGGTAGTAGTAGAAGTGCTACCAAAGTTTATAAATGTGTTATAAAATAAAAAGGGGCTGTTTTGATAAAGCTATCAGAAGAAATGATCAGTTCCATTCAGCTTTGCTGTGTAGGGATTTGTTCATACCTGAGCTTAGTTTCAGAGCCACTGAAGTGGTTGTGGTAAAACCTTCGGTAGGTGTGCAAGATAGTGTAGTTGGATGTTCCATCGACCAGGAGATACTCTTTTCTTAGGTTAAAAAAAAAATCAGGGTAATACTTCTGTTAACCTTGTGCTTTTTACTTAAGAAAAAAAAGGCATGGGGGGTAGCATTTGGAAAGTAGTGTAGAAGAGATGTAGAGTAAAAGTAGTAATGAAGCATTTTTGTCATATTTACAATAGAAGTTATGATGAGTGCTGTATTTATTTATTTATTTATTTATTTAAAATGTTAAATCTTTTTTTTTTTTCTCCATTTCCTCAGTCTGTTCATTACCAACAGAGGTAAGTTCCTTTAAAATTCTTTAACTGATGTGTTCGCTGTCATTGATTTTAGAGCTAGATTGAGAATTTTTTTTCCTTTTTTATTTTCTATTATTTGATAGTAGATTTTCAACATTTTTATAGAGAACATTGATTTAGAATCATTTTTTGGTCAAATTGTTTTCAATAGACTTTTTTTTTTGGTTGGTTGCCTGGCTGGGAATTGAACCTAGGCAGCGGGTGGTGAGAGCGCCCAAGCCTCGCCACTACACCACCAGGGAACCCCCTGTTTTCATTAGACTTTGAGTCATATGTGTACATCGTTTGCACTTGGCTGTATACCATTTGGATTTTTGCATGGGACTCATGAGTAGTCAATAAAACAAGTAATCTTAAAGCTGAAATTTAATGTCCAAATAGAGAAGAGAAAGCATAAATTATGTGTAAGACTTCTGTTAATAAGCTTCTAAGTCCAGCTCTGTGGGCAAGTCATGAAATTACTGAGACACCTATGTGTCCAGAGCAAGAAGTATCCATGCTTATTTTGGGTTGTTTGATCCTTTTTCTGATGGCCCTTCTATTTGATTGAGCAGGAGTGAATTAGTACTATAGTGAGGAAGTACCTAATTCTTATTTTTAATTTCTAATTTCTTATGGGGTGTTTCCTGGTTGAATAGAGATTTCCTGTGGATAAGATGCTATTCCCTGTACTTGCTGTATAATCAGTTGGTTCATATAGCACACATAGGGAATGAATTTACTGTATTGGTTGTTTGAAACTGTATTGGTTGGTTGAAATGGTTTTGTGACTCACTTTGTTCTTTTTTGCCCTAGTACTGTGAATATATGCCTGATGTGGCTAAATGTAGACAGTGGTTAGAGAAGAATTTTCCAAATGAGTTTGCAAAACTTACTGTAGGTATGAACAATTTTTTTTTCTTTTATCACAGCTTGTATATCGGGAAAAAATGCACATAAGGCATTATTTTAAAGATATGAAAGTCCTCCTGTAGTAGGATAATTACAGAATTATATTTATCTATATTTATGATCCTTAAAACTATTTTAAGTTCTTGAGTTGAAATTCCTTATATAAAAATCACACACTGCTTCATGTGTCATCTCTCTCTGAGACAGGGTAGGTCAGAGTATCAACTTTCTTATGTGAAGAAGAGTGAATGCTTTAGGGGCTAATACATTTTCACTCATTCATTCAACAAATTATTTCTTGTTTCCATGCTATATGCTACACACATTGTTTCAGATGCTGAGGATAAATCAGCAAACAAAAGATCTTTTTGGAGATCACATTCTAGGAGGAGACACAGAATAAGTAAAACAAGAGAAAGGAAATAAGTATGCTAAATAGTGGTAAGCAGGGAATGGGGAAATAAGAATTATGGAGGTGGGGGGATTTGAAATATTAGGTAGTGGCCAGGAAAGATTTTGCTGAAAAGATGGCATTTGAACAAAGACCTAAAGAAAATGGAAGAGTGAGTCCTTTGGAAATCTAGGACGTTATTCCAGGCAGCTGACAACTGCCAGTGCAAAGGCCCTGAGGCAAGAGCTCACCAGCAGGTCCAGGAAGCAGCAAGGAGGCCTTTCTGTTTTAAGCTTAATGGAGGAGGAGGAAGAGGAGGGTAGGAGATGAAGTCAGAGAAGTAATGGAGGACCACGACTTCAAGGCCACATTTTGGCTTTTACTCTAAGGAGGAGGGGCTATTGGAGGGCTTTGAGCAGAGGAGAAGAGGTCTGACTTTGTTTCAACAGCAGCTCTTTGGCTGTGTTTGGAATAGACTGAAGAGGGGTGTGGACAGCAAAGCTGGGCGACCAGATAGGAGGCTCCTGCCACAGTCTGTTTGACGATGACAACCTGGATCAGAGTGGTAGCAGAGGGGGTGGTGAGGAGTGGTCACATTCCAGAGAAAGGGTGAAGGTAGAGCTGAGCGGGTGATTGTTGTACTGCGTGTGGGACGTGAGGAAAAGGGCCATCTAGGGTCCTGGCCCAAGCAACTGGAACGGAGCTGCTGTTGCCAGAGTAGGGAAGACCACCGGGGAACGGACGTCCTTGATTCCTGAAATCGATGGTTTCTCTTACAAGCTTGGTAAAAATGAAGGCAACAGCAGGAGGAAGGGAAGGCCTGGGCCGGCAGGCCTGTCACATAGACCCAGTGTCATCCCACTATTTGCTGCTTTGGATTTCAAGTTGTTTCCATGAGGCACGGCCCTTGAAACTTGATAAGGCCTCTTTTTGAAAGCAGCTATACGGTAACTGTCCATGGTCGGATAAGGACCCTCCAGTCTGGTGTTAACAGTCAGTCCACATGGTTGGCCCTGAACTTGAAGTGACTTGAGGAGGAGGAAGACCTGACTTCCTGTTAACAGGATTAGTATATTTAGATGCTGAACTCTCCTGCAGAGTCCTGAGTGTTTTATGTTCCTTTCATGTGGGTAAAAAAAATCACAGTCACATATCCAAGACTTTGTTTTGTCTCCTGTCACCATACACTTACCATAATGATTCCAAATTAGACTTGACAGGAATCTGTCAGTATAATCATTTGCTTTATAAATATCACGTTCAGTTTTTGGTAAAATGCCTTACTTGTATATGAGGTCGCTCAGAGGTGATACTTTAACGTTAGTATGAACTGATGTTAATGCTTTTGGATTCTGTTTTTACATCTAGAAAATTCACCCAAACAAGAAGCTGGAATTAGCGAGGGTCAAGGGACAGCAGGGGAAGAGGAAGAGAAGAAAAAACAAAAGAGAGGTGAGACCTAAATGCATGATTCGCACAACCCTCCCTTCCCTTTTCCAGAAGAAGTAAGTAATGAAAGCATTCCCAAAGTGAGTAACACCTACCTGTTAATTGTAATTCCACACACATGTCATGCAGAGAGATAAGAAGCATATTCTCAGGGTGCTTGGATGTGCCGTGATTTGGGCTTTATCAGTAAATTAGACCTAAGAAAACATGCTGTATTTGCCGTGTGTGTGTGTGTGTAAAGAGCAACCAGCCAGCTTGTTTAATATGAGAACAATTTGAATATTTTGTTCCCTTATTAAAATATTTGTGTGTTCTGTTTAATTAAAGTGAGGACATTCATTTAAGATTTGATTCTCATTACTTACAGTCGATTGTTCAGTAGCTGTTGCATGTGCTCTTTCTCTCTCTCCCTAAAACGAATTCCTTGTGCCCCGGATCCTGTCCCCACCTGGTTTTCTTCCTTAATTATTCTCCCCTATAACTAAAGTTAGCTTATAAATATTTCTCAGGACTTTGCATCTTTAAGAAAGCTGCCCGAGAGCCCGTGTCTGTCTTTGCCTCAGCCCCCGCTTCCCCGCTTGGCCTGGCTTTTCAGTAGGACAAGACCCACTGTCCTAACTTGGACTTGGATGCCCCGGCTCTCCTCCCACACGGGCACCGGCGGCTCCGTACCTGCTCCAGAGCAGAGCGCTTGCGCACTCCCTTCTCCTTGAAGTGCTGTACTTCCCTGCTCTCTGTGGCACTCTGCTCCTCAGTCTCCTGTGCAGACTTCTCTCTCTGTCCCTTACAAGTTGGAGTTTCCCAGGATTCGGTCCTCTGTCCTCTGACCTCCTCACTCTGCGTGTTCTCCCTGGGTGACACTCCCGCACCCCTACCTTCTGCCTCCGCTCTACACTGACCATTCCCAAGTCTGCGTCTCTTGTCCTGAGCTGTATCTCTGGACTGCAAGTACGCGTGGTCCCACCAGCACCTCAAGTGCAGCACTTCCAAAATAAGCTAAGTGCCGTTTATCCAGTCACCTGAGCCAGAAACCTAAGGCCCATCTTACATTCTCTCTGTTACTTTTAGTCAGTTCTGAATTCTGTTATTTCTCCTCCTTACTCTCTATCCTATGCCTGTGGCCATTACTGTTGCCACTGCTTTATTTTAGAGTTTGATTAATTTCTACCTAGCCACTGCACCACCAGGGAACTCTCTGGATTAGAAAAACTTTAGAAATTATATTTGGTACCTTTTGAAATTAACAAGTATCCTCTATTTATGTTAAAAGTAAAATAATTAATGCCAAGTTCTTTCTTAATAAATAAAGGTGGAAGGGGTCAAATAAAACAAAAAAAGAAGACTGTACCACAAAAGGTTACGATAGCCAAAATTCCAAGAGCAAAGAAGAAATATGTAACAAGAGTGTGTGGCCTTGCAACTTTTGGTGAGTTGAAGCTTAAGTATGTTTAAAATGTGTGAACTATTTCCTTTCTCATTCTCTCCATCTCTCTTTTTAAATCTGGTATCTTGAAATTTTCACAGGTCTATTTTTTTTTCTTCAATTACCTATGTTGTTTTTTGTTTTTTTTTTTTAATTCATTTTTATTGTTAGACTTACTGGGGTGACATCTGTTAGCAAGGATTACATAGGTTTCAGGCATACAATTCTACAGTGCATTATCAACTTGATGTATAATAAGTTCACCACCTAATGTGACTTCTCTTTCCATCACCTTATATTTAGCTTCCGCCCCTCCTCTCCCACCCCCTCCCCTTTCTCCCCTCCCTAACCCACTCGTCCCCAAATAAACATTAAACTATTGATTGTGTCCATGGGTTGTTTGTTTGTTCATTTCTTTTTTCCTTTGCTGTCAGTTTTATATTCCACATATGAGTGAAGTCATACAGTTCTTTGTTTTTTCTGTCTGGCTTATTTCACTAAGCATGATGATCTCCAGGTCCATCCATTTTGTTGCAAATGGCAATATTTCATCTTTTCTTACAGCTGAGTAATATTCCATTGTGTATATGTACCATAGCTTCTTATTTTTTGCTAAGAAGATAGAAGAC
>PVJL010013288.1:0-32993 GCA_004026885.1 Lyroderma lyra
ACTTCTCTTGAAATAATTCACTTTTGCCCATTTTTTCACAAAACCAGTGATGTGTGTGAGGGGTTTGGGGGGTATCTTCTTGCATTACTACCATGCTGCTAAGAGAGAAAACAACATTTTAATTAATTATTCATTCATTTCTTTAATTCACACATTTATTCAGAATTTAGAATATCACAGGAACTATGCCAGACCTGGAGAAAATGAAAAGAAACAAAATGTATATTTTCTTCCCTGTAGTAAAAACTGTGGGATGTAAAACAAATATTATTTCAATAAACTTTCCCAATGAATAAGAAGTATCTGAGAAGGTTCTGAGAGGAAATGTAAGTCAAAAACATTGTGTACCCATTCATGATTAAAAATTATAATGTCAGACAAGTTTCTGTGGCTGTCCCTGACTTTGGGAGAAACATCTGGACACTGTAAGAAACACCAGGCCACCTACAAATCACAAGGCATTTGCTGAGGTCTAGGAAATGATAAACACAGCTTAAGAGACCAGATGCTTACGGGTGGTGTTATTGTGATCGAGATTCTTCTCACGCCATCTGGATTAATAGGTGGATTTTTTTTCCCTAGGGTGTTCCTTCCTAGCCTCAGAAACTCTCATTGATAAATATATTTGAGATCTATTTCCTTAACATGCGCGACAACGGACTTTGTAGATTCCTGAAAGGGAAAATCACAGTGCAGAAAACTCCTGCTCCTGAGTGGGCTCTACAATGCAGCCCAGGTTTAAAAGTTGCTGTCGTGCTCACAAAGCCTCTATCTTCTTCTGCTAGCCAGTCCTCACTGTTAAACTCCTTTCTCAGAAGCTATGCCTTCGGCCCTAGCTGACAAATGTTGTAAGTCAGGTGATAACACGAACAGTGTTCTTGCAGGTTGTTGCAACTCCTTGACTTGGGTCCTTTCTCACTCTTAGAAAAAGTGAACTGACTTGAAATTATTGTTGTTGTTGTTTTCACATGGGAAAACATTTATTTGCGTACCAGTTTTATTGATATATAACTGGTATATAACATATAAGGTGTAAAACATAAAGATTTGGTGTTATAAATATACATATATAAATGTGTGATACACCGGGGTGCCAAAAAATGTACACACATTTTAAGAGATCTTATCTATGTATTATTTTTCGAAGTTGAATTGAATTATAGTAGCAATGAATAGTGTGATGTTCCCTCAAAAGATGGAGTTAATCAAATAAGTGCTAGTGTCACCATTCGACAGGCAGGACAGTCACATAAAACGGCAGGAGCACGGTTGTTGTTCGAGGAGCACAAGACCATTTTGAAGTGGTATCTGAAATTCGAGAATGTTGTTTGAGTTTCCCCCACGTTCTCCTGACTTAACACCCCTTGACTTCTACCTATGGGGCACCTTAAAGGGTGAGGTGTGCCGTAGAAACCCGGCTACACTGGCGATACTTTGGGAAGAAACTGAAACAGCTTGTGCAGTGATACAAGTGGACACTTTGGTCAGTGTTGCTCGAGCAGCAGTTCGCCGTAATCAGAAGTGTCTGGACGCCGAGGGTCACCATTTTGAGCCTCTCTTGTCATTGCAGAAGTCAAACGTGACTTGTATTTACCTTTTGTTACCAGTATATATTGAGCATTAGAATTTTAATAGTTTTTTTCCTTTCTTAAAATGTGTATACATTTTTTGGCACCTTCCATCTCTATATTCCAAAATGATTTCCACAATTAGCTTAGTTAACATCTATCAGTTTATATTCATTCCCTGGATTTTCTTTCAGTAGCAATAATAACAGCAGCAATGCCACTTTACATAGATGTGGCAGCTTTTGTTTGACAAGTGTATTCACTGATACAGTCTCCTTGCTGTTTTACAAACAATTTTGCAATGGATTTGCATTCTGATCCAAAAAGAGAGACAAGAAATAAAGAACGTGATGGGCTTTGACAGACAAACGAGGTTAAACCAAGGCCTAATCCATTAGCTAGGGGACAAGGAGTGGAGTTGCTACCAAGAGTTGCTATTAAGAGCTGAGAACTTTGGGAGGTAACACCATTAGATAAGGTCATGAGGGTGGTTTAGCACCCTTACTAAAAACTCCCCCGAGATTTTGCTCTGCTCTGCTTTCTGCCATGTGATGATACAAGGAGAAGTCAGCCGTCTTCAACCTGGAGGAAGGCCCTCAACAAAGCTGGATTGTGCTGGTACCCTGGTCTCAAATGCCATTTTCATGACCATCATTTATAAAACAACATGTATTTTGATCACATACCATCCCTTTAGTTTGCTTTATTTTTCATAGCACTTAATCTATTTTCTAAATTTATCTTGTTTACTTGTTTATTACTCCTCCCCATAGGTAAACTCCTACAGAGAACAGACACTGTCTTGTTCATTGCTACATGCCAGGGGCATAGGATAATTCTGGACACATAGGTGGGAATTCTATAGACCTTGACTAACTAAATGAATGATTAAATAAATGAATAAATGCCTAAACAAAGGAGACTGGTTGGTTAGTTTCTATACTCACACTCACAACTAACTACTCAGTTTTTGAATTATTGTTGAACACTGTGCAAACTATTTCTTTCATTTATTTACTTTTCCTTAATTTCGAGTTTTCGGGAGAAAAGTCCCGTTCACAGAGATGACTTGCGTTCTGACAGAGAAATCAGAGATTAGGAGGGATGCTACAGGGGGAAAAATAAGTTCAAGGTGACACAATTTTAGCACATTTAGTAACTTTATCACTCCTTGTAAGTACCCACTCCTTATAAGTACCTATTTTATGAAACGAGTTTATGCTAGTACCATTTGTGATACTGAAAATTTACTCTTTTCAAATAGGTTACCTCCACTTTGCCATGAGTGTCCAAAGAATGATGATGATGATGATGATGATGATGATGATGATGATAGAGAAAATATGAATGAGGAAGAAAGGAAGGAAGGGAGAGAGGGAGGAAGGGAGAGATAAAAAGAGAGAGAGGGGGAGAAAGAAAGAAAAGAAAGAGAGAGAGAAAGAAAGAAAGAAAAAGAAAAAGAAAGAAAGAAAGAAAGAAAGAAAGAAAGAAAGAAAGAAAGAAAGAGAAAGTTTTTTATATGGGTGTTCTGACACATTAACAGCTGGACCGAATTAGACAACCAAACGAAATTCTCTGGATTGAATTCTGAACCCAAAAAACTTCAGCTGTGGTAAAACACCACATTATTTTTAGCAAGCAAATTAGGGAAAATCGCCTCTGTAGTAGTGGGTTCTGAAAATGTTTGGTGACTTGGAGACCTTAGGGAACAGTCTTCAGAAACTGTAAAGTATTGTTACCAGTGAAATGGAAAATTAGAGTTAATGAAGTTGAAAAACAGTCACCGAAAAGATTCCTTTTTGCAAACCGAGCCAGGGTTTGTTCGCGGTTTGCCTGTGTTTACACTAGGCATAACGTCTGAAAAGCCGTCTTTGGTCAAACCAGACGGCTCATCTATTGAAAAAACAGTAGTTTTTGAGGTGAGGTAATGTTTTCTGCGTACCCAGAGTATTTTCTTCAAAATAAATGAGGGGAGATGTGCTTGAAAAAATGTATTATAGTATTTATCACATTATTTGGAAATGTGATGGAATTTGTAGAATAATCTTAATTTTGTATTATACCTCTTCTCAAATTTGAATCAGAAAGTATAATTTCGTCTCCTAAAATTGCTGTACTTGTCAGTGTGAAAATTAAATGAAAAGTGTTATCCAAAATGCTCACATAACTTTAACAGGCAAATTCTTCACTTTATTTTTGGTTGGGGTAAGAATACACAAATAAGATAGAGAATTAGATCATAATTACAAAAAAAAAAAAAACATAAAATAATGAATCCTGCATCAGCAATTAGAAATCATTCATTATTAGGAATTAGAAAATGCATCTTTCTGAGACAATTAATTTGATTAAGTTGTGCAAATTTATGATAGTAAAGTAAAAATGAATCTTTAGTTCAAGGAGATAATTATTTCTTTCAATAATTTCACTTTAACTTGCTTTATTATTAGGTATATATGAGGGCTGTCCAGAAAGTATCCAGCCATTCATTATGAAAACTAGAGGCATTTATGGCTGGATTTTTTCCAGACAGCCCTGACATACTGATGCAAGTGCATACTACCATATCAATGCAAGTGAAAATTATGAACTTTTGTGTTGTACTTTTACTGATTTACTTGAATAAAAATTTTTCTATTTCATGGTATGATACAGGTATAATTTTAAGCATGGATTATATTTTATTGTGTGAATTTACCACGTGGTCACTTATTCATGCTCTTACTCCTCTATTTTAGAATTTCTTCCAACCTTCTATATATATAGGGTTGAAAAAAAATATTATCCTGATCATAATCACTTAATACTTTGATATCTAGATATGAGGGTTACCGGATCAAAGGCTATGAACGTTTCAATACATTTTGCCAATTAAAAAGCATGTTTCTTAAATTAGTGTCATTTTATAGGTCCAAAATGGTGATTTATTTTCTCCATTCACTATTATTTTTGTGGTTGGTGGTGTTTTACCTCATTACACTTTTCTAACTTTATTATACTGATAATGATTGTAGAGCTCAAAGTAGTTAAATTACTGTCCAGGAAGACAAATGAACAAAAACCCCAGAAAATTAGTGCAAGCCCTGTGTCCTTTACATCATGCACATGCAACAATAGTGTTAATAGCGTGTGCTACGATGGCCAGGAGAGACTGTTAAATCTGTGAGAGTCAGAACATAAATATTTTTGAAACACAAATAGTTTGAGAAGTACCGCAATACAAAAGGCCCAAACTTAAGTGCTTGTATGATATGGGCTGAGAAGTGTCGGGCAATTCTGATGTCTCCCAACATTTTGCAAGACCTCATGTAGTCCCTGGACTATACCTCCATGATGAGTTCTTCTTATAAGATATTCAAGAGACTCCTAATAGAATCCAGAACCCCTTGTCATCTGTAATATCTTTTTATGTGTTAGATTAAACCATGATCTCCATTTACGTGTTCATTTATTCCACAAATACGTAAACTCCTACCTTATGCAGAACACTGTAATAGGTGCTGGAGGCACCGTCGTGAAAACGACAACGTGCGAAGTAAGTATGACTTGATTCTGTCCAATCGCGCACACACACACAAACAGAAAAATAAATAAAAGGCCGATTGTAATAGGTGCTATGACAGAAACAAAAGTGTAACAAGGCTGGTAGGCAACCTGCTGAGAGCAAAGCCCAAGGCATTCTGGGTACTGTATCTTATAGTAGAAGAATCCAGGCCTTGATTTTCTTCATCTTTAACACAGGCGTAATAACTTGTATTTCACTATGTTTTAATAAGGATAAGGTCAGATAATATGCATGAAAAGGCTTCTTGACTGTCAATCACTAAAATGTTGATGATCATATGGTCTTTTTCAAGAATGGCAAGCTGGTGAATTTCTCTGGCTATCACTATGATGAAAGATTCTTTAAGGAAATAAGGCATTAAAATGAACTGCTGGTGGGGCCTTTGCATATACAAGGGCATATGTTTACATTAAGAGACACAAACACAGTCTTTGAGCACACAATAGTAACTTGGATATCTTTCACTACTTCAGGTGGGAAGATGTGTATGTTTGTGGGACAGGGAGACCTGGGAATTTCATTTCTGTTTGAACCCCTACTCCTTTCCTACTGTTACTTTTTCCTTTTCATGTTTTGAGATGTTCTTAGACAGAAAGTGATATTTGAAATTGAGGAAAGGAGGCACAGGGTTCAAATTAAACCAAATGTTAACTTGATGTATGGAATACTTACTTTTTTTCCCCCCTAAGGAATGTTCTCCAAATATATACTATATGAGAGTATCCTTTATGCTGTAATGGATATAAGTAGGAGTCCTATACAATGGCTAATGAACTTAAAGTAATGAACCTACAAGTAATGGGACACGCCCTTTCTTTGTTTCCTTCCTCGTTCTTTTTAGATGCCGTCCGGGTGGTCAGGATATGTGCTAAACACGTCACACACACACTCGCACATAGACAAATGGCAGGTGTTGCATTTATCTCAAGATGATGGGAGGAACAGTAAAGAACAACACACTTGCAAAGTAGCCAGGGAAAGCGTGGAGTCCACACGAATAAGGAACCCGGTAACATTCATGGACACAATGATGTTAGAAATCTGGGGCGATGTTGTCACTGGTTATGATCCAACGATTCAGCACAACGGCACAACTGTTTTTCTATTTACATACTCATCTTTTTCATTTTTGCCAAAGTGGCAAAATGAGATTCTGAATCATTTCAGGCTTGCACCCTGACTCACGGCCGTGGTGACCGCAGGAGTAAGTGTGGCCTTGCCGGCACTCGCGTCTTCCCTCGCCCGGTGGCCCAGCCCGGCGCATGGCACTACTTCTGGGAAGAACAAGCCACATACCCACAAGCGAATTTCTCAGGGTGCTTTTTCAGTGACTCCAACGTCTGTTCCCGGAAAGGACACTAACCAGCTCCAGAATAAATCCATTATAATTTTATTTTCCCTGGCTTCCAAAGGAGTATTAAATTCACAATTGGGTGATATGACAGCTTAATTACTCTATAAAAGGTCACATCTCAATTCACTTTCGTAACTGGATACTGAAGGCTTCAAAGTAGGAAGTCTAATTCTCTAATACAGTAGACTCTCCGTTAACCGACACCCACGGGGATTGGCAGATGCCGGATAAACTTAAGTAGACTTTCTGTTAACCGGAAATCAAGAGTCCACTGTGTAGAGTACACATTAGGGGGTACCGTGGGGTGTGGCTGTAGCTCATTTTTGAAAAGTTATTGTCGAACATATTCCAAGACATAGAGCTAAAGAGCAGAATTTCTTATAAGCAAACACATTTGGAGATTTTATGTAAATGAATCTATAGTTCGACAAAGTGTTTGGAAAGTGCTGTAGGTAGAATAGTGACTTTTCAAAGATGTCCACTTTTTAGCTCCCCAAACCTGTGAACACGTTACATCGAGTGGCAATGAGGAGTTAAGGTACCTGATCGAATTAAGGGTGCTACTCAGCTGAATTTAAAATAGGGAAATATCCTGGATTATCTGGGTAGGACTAACGACAGCATTCTTAGAAGTGGAAAAAGGAAGCAGAAGAGTCAGTACAGAGTGATGTGATGTGATGCGATGTGATGTGACGTGACATCAGAAAAACCCACGTGGCCAGTGTTGGCTTTGAAGATGGTGGGCTAAAGAGACAAGAAATTTGGAAATTTCTAGAACCTGGAAAAGTCAAGGAAATGCATTCTTCCTTAGAGGCTCCAGAGGAATTCCTTTCTGCTGACACTCTGAATTTACCTCAGTGAAACTCATCTTGGATTTCTGAGATCCAGAACTGAAAGATAATACATTTGTGCTGTGTTAACCCACCCAATTTGTGGTTGTTGTAGCAACAACAGGAGACTTAACACTGGAACTTATCTAGGCCCCCTCTCCCCCTCCCTCACTACATTGCAGGCACTTTGACTTTGGTTCTGTTACTGCGGAGTCAGCCACCCAAGAAGGGATGTGTTGGGAGTCTCAGCCAAACATGAGAAGTTACTCAACGCCAGCCAGAGATGGTGTAAGATGAATCATGGTGGAAGATGGATGGGTTTGTGACTGACGTCAGAGATAAGAGGCCAGAGACTCAGGAGTCACAATCTTGTGTTACAGGGATTAATCAAGAAGATTCCAAGAGGAATGAAAAATACAGATCTCTTGGGACTCTACATTTTTTTAAAGCTCCTTCAGTTATTTTGATCAACAGCCAACTTTGGAAATAATTTTCTTATTTCAAAATTTGAGTTACAGTCATCTTTAACTGGAGGAATAAAAAAACATGGCCTTTCAAAAAATACATGAATATATTTAAATCAACAAATCATTGCCAAGATTACTATAATGTATCTGCCCCATTTTCTTTTTGGAAACTTTAGAAAGACTTTTGTTGACATCATGGTAATTTCATTATTGTGCAAAGGAAGAAATTGGACTTAGGTTGGAATATAATAGGTGTGGGTGAAGATCCAAACATATGCATTCTGCAGAGGAAAAGCTCAGAAGCATGTTAGAGTTTTTGATTTTGAAGTAAGTATCATAAAAACATCTTCGTGGTTTATGAATAAGTCAACTACAAGTTGTTATTTTAAAACCCCAGATCTATTTTCTGAAATTTCCTTCTGAATAACACTGGAAAACGTGTATCATCTGAAACTGTATTAACTACCTAATCTTACAGGTCAACTATTTCCTTGCAAATATAATTGAGGAAGAATGTTTGCAGTGAAAGGTACATATTAAATTTTAGGACCAAGGCTTTCAACACTAAATTAATGAGTAGTTACACAATTTGATGTTAGACTTCGATTTGTTTTTAGTGGAACCTAATTTTATAATGAATAAACGTGATGTCATTTTCAAAACATGCTGCACAATATTGGTACTAAAAACACACTTGGGATTATGTAAATCTTCCAAACCTTACAATTTTATGAGAATACACTTACTGGACTTCTAGGACAATGTTCATTTGTAAACATGCTAACCCCACCATAGTCTTAATCTTGTATGTTATTTACACATAGTTAAATCTTCAATTAATTGAACTCCTTGAAAAATTATGTGTTCTGAACCATCATAGAATTAATCAGAAGGAAAGGAGATTTATTTTGAACTGTGAGTACTCGTATATCTACAGCCAATGTATTCTTGTCTTCAGCCATAGGAGGCCAGTTGATTCCTAGGCACAGGCCCCTCCATTCCCCCTGGGTATTTTAAAAGCTTTCGCTGTGCCTGGAAATGTGTGAACTATTCTCCCCTTGGCTAACCCCAGCTCATTAGTCACTGATTTTCACTTCCTCGTGTAAAACCTTCAGTAAGTCAGAGCTGGTGCTGGTCTTGCTGCCCCGTGGAAGAGTAGTGTCTTGTTCTTCCTGCAGAAGTCGCTGCCACACAGTGTCATAGCTGCGTGTTTAGTTCCATCTCTACCACTGAAACTCTGTGCTTCCCGAGTCTCTAGTGCTATACACGTATGGTGTCCACATCTTTATAGGCATGCGTGTGTGGACTGATGGTGAAGTGTTCACTGGCTTTTCCTTTGAGGGACAAATCAGAATTTTTAAAACAGTCTTACACTTACTTGATAGTATCATTTGAATTGCATATTGGAAAGTATCCCCATAAGATTTATTTTAAATGCTTGCAATCTTCAAATTCTTAATTAGATCTCAGCTACAGAATTTAGAAGGGAATATTTTCATGCAATTAACTCATTTCTTGATTATATTGCAATTGTATGTATCAAGTTCTAGCCATCTCCTTTGCCATCTCTCTGGTTCAAGCCACCAGCCTCATTTCCTTCCTGGACTAAATGCTTTGCACCCCACTTGGACTTTCTGATTCTGTATGTTATGCTATTACTTATGAACAATCACAAGCGATCATTGTTACGTGATCAATTACAATTGCATGCCACTTAACCACCAAGGGTTTACCCTCTGCCACTTGTTAAAACATTCATAAACCTCTGCAATGAACATTTTTCCTCTACTTCGTCACCTTTTCAAAACCAGTTTAAATATTAGCTCATCCAAGAAGGAGTCTCTCTCTTCTTTCCCATGCTTGCATTCTCTTTCACTGCATCCTGTTATTTAACTTTACAATGGTTATGATTATTTATAACTTGCATTTATTTTTGCATGTTGCTAAATGTAAATATTGGTATAAATATTAAATATTTATGAATATGAAATCTACTTTTATATGTTTAACCTTTCAAAAATAAATCACTATACAATGTACTAAGTACTTTAATGTGTCATCAACTCATTTAATCGTCTTAACATCTTCATGACGGAGGTAATTAACCCTGTTTCACGAATGTGGATGAGAGGGTTAAAGAGTTTATACACATAAAATTAGTTGCCGAGTAGACAATTGAAGAGACAGAAGCAAAGATTTCTGTCTCGAACAATTTGCTTCTCGTATAAAATGCACAACCTATCACATCCCTCCCTTATATACATGCCGGAAGTGGTGGTCCTCTATAATAATACTACAACTAACAAACTTTTATTGAATGTTTACTGTATGCAAAGAGTTGTTCTAAGAGATTAACATGCATTAACTCATTTAAATTCATAATGAAATCTTTTTGAGATAGACACCATGTCCATTGCTATTTTAAAGATTAGCAAACTAAAGCAAAGAGAATTAGCCAAAATCACATAGCAGATGTGTTACAGAGCACCCTTAACTGCTAGATTTATTCAGTAAACACACGTGCACACACACTGCATTGATTATTGGGGAAGTAGAAGGCAGGGTGTCTAATGACATCACTCTTCTATTTTTAGTTGGTTTGGTACAATCGTGATGTATTTTTTTATTTTCATGTTTGAAATGCTTACTACACTTCCTATTTCACTCCCCTTAAATCCAATTAAATATGTGCATCATTATACACATGATACCAGACATACATAAAGCTTGGTATCTGGTAGACAGGCTTCACATATAGTGATGTTTATTTGTCATGAGAGTTTTAGAGGAGATGTTAGAGAAACTTCCAGATTTGAACTTTGAACATTAAAATAAAACTATAAGGTCATGGGCATATTTTTTGCACTTTACATGCTTTCATGAAAAATAGAGAGGAGAATGTGTTTAAAAATATACATCTATATAAGCGTAAGGACTATGAAGGTGAAAGATAGTTCCATGGCTCAAAAGAAATACTAAAATTAAGAACAGTGATATGATTGATGTGAGGACAGAAAAAACTTTCAAATCCACTCTTTTATTGTCTGATTGGAAAATACAAAGATTTTACTAAAAAGGCATTTTCCATTTAAAATGTGTCTTTGAAAGGGTAGAGTGGACAGAGTAGGTATGACCGATTTAAAGAATGAATATCCATTGTATGTGACAGTGCTTTGCAAATCATGAGAATGCAAGCATTCACTAAATATTTAAAAATAACACCTATGTTATGGTACAGCTATATAATAGAATGTGATGTAGTAAATAAAAAATGACATTAGAGAATACTATTTAAGGATATAGAAAAGTATCCCCAACTAATTGTTGTGTGGAAAATGTTACAAAACTATAAGCATAATGTTATAATATTTTTTTGTGAAAACCAAAGTGTCTATGAGTTTGTGTATATACACTCACACCCTAAGAAAGAACACCAAAAGCTAATTATTTCTGGGCTAGAATGTTTGTTTTCATCTTCTCCTTTTGTAAATATTCTCCAAATGTGCTGAAATTCTTATTTTCTTCTTTTCTCCTTCATTTTCCAAATGAGCTAAAGCAAACTACTTTTATGAAATATGTAATAAGAAAATAGTTTGGAACCCCAATGTATATACAATGATGAAAATGTTATAAATTTCTTCTCTACTAATAAGGAGTTGTCATTAAATTTAACCATATTCTATGCTCTCAGCTTACTTCACTTATGTACATAGGTGGGCAGGCACATATCACTATATACAGAGCACAGGGAAAATTGTAATACCATTCATTTACCCCATCGAAGTATCATGTCACAGTTTGGATGGAGCACTGAGAGCACGTTAGCTGTAGCTCTTCACATGAGGATAAAAGACCTGCAACAGAACTTGGGGATTTGTTTAATAGTATCCATCAATTAGATGATCTCTGAAATTCATTCCAAATTTGTGGTTTTATGACTCTATGAATAATAACTGATAACAGCTATAAGACAGTAAGTATTTCAATGTTTCAGTCCCTTTTATCATGCCAAGCCCTATTCTAATAACATTATACACATGGTGTCCTTTGATGTTTATAAATTTTCCAACAGACATCAGCATCATCATCATACCAATTTTAAAGATGAGGACACTAAAGCTATCAAGATTACTTTGTTTCTCTTTTAATTTTTACTCTTGGTAGGTTGCTTAAGAAAGTTTCTAATCTGTATCCATCGTTTCACAAAATCTGGGTTCTACTACTTTTCTATTTCAGGGTGGACTTTTCAGAGGTCGCCAGCTAGACTAGCATCAGCAGAATCTGCCATCAGAATGGTTTTATGGAAAAGGAAACAGTCAACTAGAGGTGAGCTTTGAGAAGTCCAGGTTTAGACTCAGTATGAAGTAGGTGAGATCATCATAATGGTGCTCATCGTCCCTGCTAATCTCAGGTAACAGAGGGAATCCAGTTGGTAGACTGAAGGGGCAACTCAACCATTTTAATGTGGATATTAATGAAATCTCCAACACTGTTACCACAAGTGACTTGAACCTCCATCTGCCCAGTGGAAAGCTCCTTTGTCATCCAGGAAGTCCACAGTGTAGATGTGGGTGTGTGGGTGTATGTGAATGTGATACACAAGGAAAACTACTCTTGCATAATATTTTTGCCATTTAAAAACTATTGCTTAGTTAATATTCCAACTCTTTCTCAACTGATAATAATATTGTCTATAAAATATTTTAAACTGATCATATTAACTGCCTTGCATCAGCTCTAATCTGTCCATCCTCTTCCCAATGGGAAGATGTTCATAATTTTTTTTTATTTTTTTAAAGCTTTTTACTAAAAATATAGCTAACATAAAATAGTATATTAGTTTCAGGGTTATGTCATAGTTATTGAAGATATACCAGGGATGTCCAGAAAAAACCCCAGCCGTAAATGCTTTTATTTTTCATGTTACATAGCTGGATACTTTCTGGACAGCCCTTGTATACATACCTAGAGAAGTTGATCACCATGATAAGTCCAGCAACCAACCATCTGAGACTATAATATGCTATCACAATATTATTGACTATGAGGAGGGGCCTCCCTAAAAATCAGAATTATCTTCTGGAAGGTGGACCTCTTGTAATACAGACTTCCTCCACTAGGTGACTGTTCTAGGAACCTATCTGCATCAGGGTACCAGCTGGTGTTATTGTGAGAGACAGCATTAGGGTTCAGAAAAAAAAGTTTTTGAGACTCAATGTGTTTGCCCATTTCATGTGGGTAATTTACATGAACAACACAGGGCAGGACACGTACCTGCCCACACCGCACTGAGTGTTCAGCAGTTTTTGATTAAAAACAGCATGACCTCCATGCTCCATGCCCCACCTGATCTTGCCCCAAGTGACTTTTTATCGTTACCTTGAATGAAAAATGTCCTCCAAGGGAAATGTTTTGCTGATGTGGAAGAGGTGAAACAAAAAAAAGCACAAGCACTAAAAGGCACCAAAATCAATGAGTTCAATATCACCCCAATAAGTCTTAAAAAAAAAAAACTGTTTTAAGCAGTGGAAAAAAAATGTTCAATAGGTGCGTTGCATCATACGAAAAGTACTTTGGAAGTGACTGAAGTTTAAAGATGTAAGAATAAATATACAATTTTTTATAAATAAATTCTGGGTTTTTTTTTTTTGGTCCCTCTCATGTATTCCCTATGCTATGTATATTACATCCCCATAATTTATTTGTTTTATATCTGGGCATTTGGACCTCTTATTCCCTGTCACCTTTTCTATTCTTCTTTAATTGTTTGATTGCAGTTGACATTCACTATTATCTTATATTAATTTCAGGTGTACAGAATAGTATTAGACACTTATATAAGTCAAGAAGGGATCTCCCTGACTAGTCTAGTACCTGCCTGGCACTTTACATAGTGCCAGTGCTGAGCCTGAAGGAAAATTGCTATTTTCCCATATGGGGCCTCGGGTGGGCAGCGACTGGCCTCTTGTGCTCTCTGAGACTTTTGCTGAGTACCTCCAGCCCTCATCCTGAAGCCACACACTTCACTCTGTCCCCTGCATGCCTCTGGTGGCCTCTGATGGAGCCCAGGGTGAGTGCCTGCAAGCGAGTGAATCTGTGCACAGACCCTTTATAAGGATGTCTGGGTTTCCTGCAGCCTCCATCCCACCTGGGCAGTCAGAATCCCCACTGCTTTTCGCAGTCAGGTGTGGTAAGGGCTCCTTTTCCCAGCACCAGCACTCCAGGCTGGGGAGCCTGGTGTGGGGCTGAGGTCCCTCACTCCTTCAGGGGGAAATGGCACAGCTGAGATATTCCTCCTTTTTCTCAACGAACGCAGCGGTTGAGGAGGTGAGGGGCCAGCCCGATTTGCATCTCTGCCCCTTCTACCAGCTTCCATGTGGCTTCTTCTTTATATCCTTAGTTATAAAACTGTTCAGCCAGGCTTCAGATGGTTCTCAAGGTTGATTGTTCTGTAATTTAGTTGTAATTTCAGTGTGTTCACGGAAAGAAGCCAGCATGGTGCTTATCTACTCCGCCATCTTGGATCTCTATATCCATAATTTTGTCTTTCCATTTACTTGTTAGTTTACTTTTAGCAGATTATTTAGACTTTCTGAGTCTCCATTTCTCCTTCTGAAGATGTGATAAAAGTACTTATGTGGATTTTAAAACATAAAATTTAAAGTCAGAAAAAGAAGTTACTGTTTTATGAGGAAAAATCCTGGGGATAGCTGGAATTTTTCAAACAAACTCTCAGATTGTATAATTTGATACACTCAAAGTTAATGTTCAGAATTGTTTTAACTATCCTTTTATAATAAGCCACTTAATTATATGTGATTGATTTACTTGTCTTCTTTTCTTGATTTCTTCTAAGTTTATTAATTTCCTCTACTATAAAACTGAGGAATTTCTAGAATTTTTCTAAAATAATAACACAATATGCTGTGAATCACTTTATTATTCTATGAGTTATTTTCAAGAACATTATCATTTGTTTTTTAACAGTTCTATGACAAAAATAAAGCATTTATTCTAATTAATTTTTAGGAAAATGCAGAGTGGTCATGAAGACTAAATATCTTTGCACAGGTTTCATAGCTAAAAATGATATATTTAAATTATTTTAAAAGGGAAAATTCTTACAGTGTGGCAACATATTAAAATACCTAATTCTTAGGTTTCTTATATACATGAGAAACAAAAATTTTGGAGGAAATCTTTTATAAATGATGCAATCACAAAATGAAATAGACAAGGAATTAAGTAGACCTCTCACTTGCTAGAAGTATACATCAGAAACTGACAATAAAAGATATATCAAACCAGACCTTGGGGAGATTACAATGTTGTATAATGTTTAGTTTTGAAAAAAAAAATATTACTAGCATGCAAAGACAGAATGAAAGATTCTTGCTTTGAGATATTTTTAGTATACATTTATTTGTTTTTTCATGTTCTTTTATGTTTTTTTCTTTCCTTTGGCATTAAGCTGTAGAACGCTATCCCTAAGTAAGGTTTTGGATGAATTCCTAAATTGAAATCCACAAAATAAGAAACAGGCAGGATATCACTGATTGGTTCCAGATCTGAATAGCATAAAACATGTCTCCTTTAACATAAGAAGTAAGCTGAAACTGTTGGTATTTATCATTTGTATCAGGGATATTTATCATTTTTATTACATTGTAGAAATTAATGTAAGTTACCCTCCTAGCCAAAAATTAAGTTAATCCAAATAAATCAATACAGATTTCAAGATTTCAATGGGCAGTTATTCCATTCTGCTCATTTGCATTTTCCTGAAATTATGTATTGTTTGTGATTTATGAGCACATTAGTTGAACATGATAGTTGGCTGACAGCATCACGCTTCACTGTGGCCACAGCTGCAGAAGTAGAGATCTTTGTTAAGAGACATGTTCTCACCGCAGATGCCTCACTTGCAGGACTCGATGCTTGGTGAACAGCCATGGGGTTTGGGTTCGGTGAGCACATCTCTTCCATTTCCCAGGGAATGCACTGGGCTGTCCTTGCTCACCACGTCCACCTGCACTTCGTTAGAGAGCACAGCGTTCACATGCCACACGACGAGATCCTCACAATGACATAACTCCATTCAGAGACTGGCGTGACTGGGCTGGGTTCCCCCCCTTCAGCTCTCGTATCACTGAGAATCTGGCAGCCAGTTTCGTCCTGACAGAGTTTACAGCATATAGTGCTGGATTCTTGTCCATAGTGCATCTGCTTTAAGAATTAACGAAAGCAGAGTCAAGACAGCAAGGTAAGTGCTGTTTTAACTATAGCACTGGGGACGCCGACAGTTTGGGACAGTGTTTATTGTAACAGAAACAGAAGAAAATTCCAGGGCAACTTTGCCAATTGCTATGCAACAGCATATCCATAGTTTTGAGCTTTGCGTTCACACTTTGCTTAATGTTTTCCATGATTTATGGATTTGAGATACATTTTATGCAGTATATGCTGTATGTCTTGGCAAAGGAAGTTATAAAACACTTCAGGGTTGGAGAAAGAAAATATTTAAACTAGACAGTGAAAATGTATGGCAATGAATATATTTGTTATTTTATGCTAACTAGTTATGTATGTTAGTATTGTTAGAACCTAATTTTGCAGCAAAAAAGGTCCATTTCACTCAGGATTCAAAATATTTTGCCATCCATATATTGTTATAGTTTGTTACAATTTGCCATAAACATTTTATGTTGTTATAAAATGTGGGCTAAAGGACTTAGACCCTCTTACTTCTTTTTTGTTGACTTTAAAGGTTTGTTGTTTTGGATGTATGCCTTAACGATCATGTTTTGAACAAATGCTGGGAAAAGTGATTTACTTTTTGCAGAGAGCGTTTCCTCCATAACCACAGGTATTTGAAAAAACTGGGGGAAAGTAAATAAAGTACACTTATGGTTCATAGAGGAGCCATTATATGACTACAAACTGTCTTTGAATTCATAGCCCTTGTTTTTATCCTGCCAAAAAGTAGGGAAGTATTTCTTTTATCACTATTCAATACTCACATTATAGTTACCACAGTCTGTTTTAGTGTATATACTGAATTAAAGTAAGAGGGAAGCTTATTAATGTGGCAAGACAAGTCATTACATTAACATACTGTAAGTTATAAAGAGTCCATACTGTCAACTACATCAAGTAACTCCATCATTATCTCAGGGAAAAATTTACTAAGAATCCGGTTACGTGTTACATTGTGTTAGCTATCAGAGGGTTTCTAACACCTCTTTTTGGTGGTTTATCTGCTAAAATAAAGAGCCTTATATTTCCAAGTTAAATCATAGCTGTTGAAACTTCCTGATGCTAAAAATACTACTTATCCCAAACGACCTGGGTCCAAAAGCTTGTACCCTATTTCTTAGGGGAGGGTGTACTAGCTGATGGGCTCTGCTCCACAGTAAGGACTCTCCTCTCAGAGTTACCGACTTCCCCTCAGCCATAACTCTTCACTCCACAAACGTGCAACTCTCATGTCCTATTTTCCTTTACCTAAACGTCTGTCCCTATACTCTCCAATGCAATTAAAATGTACTTTTTGAGCCTCACCTGAGAAACACGTTCAGATGAGAAGATCACTGTTACAAATGGTTTTTCATTTATATTCTCAACTGCATCCTCTCCTAATGGCTCCTAATGCCACTGTTAAGTCCTGACTTTGCTCCGTCCCCAGCCTTCTCCCACTTCCACTGGGTAAGAGCACGAAACACTAGGTAGGTGAGCCACACCTTCTTCAGTTCTGGCAGGAGGAAGGTAGAGGAGCTGTTGAGTTACTGACAGAAAAGAAAACTTGAAATTCGAAACTTAGAAGAGACTGTCTTCATCAGTTGAAACTCTTAAAGGTTTAGACATTTTTTAGAATTTGTGACATATTCCCGGTTAATAAACAGTTTTACTCCAATTTAGAGCCTAAATACTAACTTCAGAACACAGTTTTGCAATGTGCCTCAAAGTACAAAATGTCAAACAAAAGTTGAAAGAGTGGGCACCCACCCACCCCCACCGAGAATCCTGTCCCTCCTGTGCAGAACCAACCACAGTGAGCAGACATTTTTGAGGAGGTGTCCTCCCCCTCCCCGCACCCCCCACAGCCCTAAGGACAGCTTTCCTGCAGGCAAAACCACAGATTGCCTGTGTTCCCAGCAAGGGCCTTCTTAATGAGGCATTTTAATGATGTTGAATGGTAGGGTAGGGAGTCCCAGTTACGGTCGTCTTCTCATTTTCATTTTTTCTGGTTTTGAGGAGGGCTGCGAAGCAGTGATCTAACGTGGTGGCCCGGAGGCACCACCACACACCGCCCGCCCAAGGCCCTAAGTAGGGAGGGCCGGGAGGCGGCCCGAGGGCGGCGGCGGGGCCGGGCTCGCCCAGCAGGGGGCGCACTCTGACTCCAGTCCCGGCCCGCCGCCCGCGGGTGGTGAACAGCCTTCCCCGTCGGCGCGCTTACATGAAAATTAAAAATAGACCCCCGGGGGCGCTGAAAAGAGCCCCGTGAAATAATCAGATACACAGTTCGTAAGGAATTAAACATCGTCAATCAGCTCTCCTTCCCCTGGAAGTAGACGACGTTATAACACGCTGTTTCCGCTTCATTTAGGATCCAGATTGGTGGCCAGAAAATGAGGCTCGGCGCGTTTACGCTGCTCCTGGCCCTCGCGGGCGGTGCCAGCGGCCAGTACTACTACGATTACGATTTCCCCCTGTCGATTTACGGGCGATCGGCCGCAAACTGTGCACCGGAATGCACCTGTCCTGAGAGCTTCCCAACCGCCATGTACTGCGACGAGCAGAAACTGAAAAGTGTGCCCATGGTGCCCGCTGGGATCAAGTATCTCTACCTCCGGAACAACCAGATCGACCACATTGATGAAAAGGCCTTTGAAAATGTCACTGATCTGCAGTGGCTCATTCTAGACCACAACCTTCTAGAAAATTCCAAGATAAAGGGAAGAATTTTCTCTAAGCTGAAACAACTGAAGAAGCTGCACATAAATTATAACAACCTGACAGAATCTGTGAGCCCACTTCCCAAATCTCTGGAGGACCTGCAGCTTACTAACAACAAGATCTCCAAGCTCGGCTCCTTCGAGGGACTGGTGAACCTGACCTTCATCCACCTTCAACACAATCAGCTGAAAGATGATGGCGTTTCAGCGGCTTTCAAAGGTCTGAAGTCACTCGAATACCTTGACTTGAGCTTCAATCAGATGACCAAGCTGCCTTCTGGTCTCCCAGGATCCCTTCTAACCCTCTACTTAGACAACAATAAGATCAGCAACATTCCTGATGAGTATTTCAAGCGTTTTAAGGGACTGCAGTACCTGCGTTTATCTCACAATGAGCTGGCTGACAGCGGAATACCTGGAAATTCTTTTAATGTTTCATCCCTGCTGGAGCTCGATCTCTCCTATAATAAGCTGAAGAGTATACCAACTGTCAATGAAAACCTTGAGAACTATTACCTGGAGGTCAATGAACTTGAAAGTAAGTAAAAGCTGTGCCTGTCTTTACCTGATGTATTCTGGAGCTTTTAAATGCTTAAGCTGTACAGCACAAAGACTGCAACTGGCTCTGTTAGACAAGAATTAGAATGCCAACAAAATATCCCTCCAATTGAAATACAGAAGAGTTCTAGCTCAGCTCTTTATCCAATATCTGACCTTTCTTTGGAATGTCCAGATAAGAGGCCCTTAAGATCGGAGATTAATTTCTTCAAATTTAACATCCTGGGCTAATTAATCCTGCTATATTATCACTTGATTTTTATCTATTATTATTTGCCTCCTTTGTGACTTAGATTTGTGCCCTGGATTTATTTCTTGGCAAGATCTAGGAAGGAACAAATGAGTCCCAAAGAGGCACAGGTAGTGGAGGCTTTCCAGCCTTCCTCCTGCTTGTCCCCAGAGCAGCCTGTCTGTTCTGTCTTCTCTGACGTCCAACGTCACTCTTCTATCCCGACTGGAGTCTCTATCGTCCCTGTTATGGGGTGTGGGTGTGGCTCCACAGTGTTCTCATGACAGGAAGGAGGAAAGGCATGCGCATAACCCTTCACCCCATGTGACTTCCCCCCAGTTTCCCCTTCCTTTCTCTTGCTGCTAGCATTTATTTTTCATTCATCTTCTGGGTGGGAGCTTGACCAGATCTACTTGGACCATTGATGCACTCTGTTGGGACATTTTATAATTTAAGCAGGAGAGCTTCAGGTGGGACATTGGCATTTACCATCCCCCACCTTACTTTTTAACACAGCTTGGCGGAAGAGAAACTTATGATTCCTGGGTAAACTTTTTTTTTTAAAGTCATATGGGAAACACTGGTGCACACATACAACAATTACATCTGCAAAATGATCTATTACGATAGAGCATCTTTAGGCCATGAAGTTGGCTCTCTTGTCATGCTGGGGAAGGATATTAACATTCCTACCGGAAAAATTGCAGCGTGCCATATCGTATTAATAGGATACTCAGTATCATATCACATTAATATGATAGTTTGTATTCTGCAACAGTTCCCTATAAGCCCTAGTAAGGTGAGGGCAGTCTCATGAAGGACACCATGACTGCCAACTCTGAAATGCCATGTGCTCTTTTTTGTACCTGGAAAACTTAGTTTTCATACAATGCACAGTCAAGCTTTCAGAGCTGAGCCCTCATAGTTGTTTCCAGTGGGAAACTCACTATGTGGCAACATATGCTCCCACATTATAAACATTTGTGGTCAGGAGGGCACCCAAGCAGACTAGCCAGCATGCTAATGGGATTTAAGACATCTAAGGGCTGAAGGAACCCTGGTAGAGGTGGTGAGTGGAGATTAGCAGCAGGAACAGGGAGGGTTCCCTTCTTCTCTGAGACAAGAAAGCAGATGCAGGAGAAAGACCAGCAGAAGAAGGAGGAGCCAATGTGGGAGGTGGAAAGTTGCTCTATGGGAGAGATGCCAATAGCCACTCAGGGCCAAGTTGAGATGGAACCCACGGTGCCCAGCACACATGCTCATTTGGAAATGAGTAGTAGTTAACCTTTTTCCTTCCTTACCCTTGACCTTTAGGTATATACATTTCAGGTATCCTTGTCATTTGACTTTGCATATATGTCTTCAATTTTGTTTATTTTGCCACATAAGAATGAGGCATACCAATTGTCCACATTCTCTTAGATCAAAGAGCCCATCAATGTTTCTCTACCATTAGGAAATCTATAGCCAAAAACTTTCTGACTAAGCACTAAACTAATCATAGATCTACCTAATGTAAAGTTATTCAGAAAGAAGAGCAAAATTAAAAAGACACCAATCATTATTTAGTGCCTATTATGTGTTAGCACCATGTGAAGTGTTTACGTATCTTAATTAATTTAATCATCATGCAGCACAGTGTGAAAGATATATCTAATGAGATCAGATAAATGTTCCAAAATCATCTGTCTGGCAAGTGGCAGAGGTAAAAAAACCTAATATAGGGCTAAGCCCATGTTTTTTCCATGGTTCCATAATTTTTCAGAGATAGGTACCATAAGAAAGATCCCTGGAATTTGATTGATGAATTATTTAAGACAGCATCTTAGAGGTAAGGAGCACAGCCACCGAAGTCACTGCTAAGTAGAATTGAGCATAAAATAAAATAAGATAAAGAAGCAGCTAAGGTTCATCTGAAATAGACTTGGGCAACGTAGCTGTTTCTATGTCCACACATACAGCACGCAGTGTAGTGACAATCTTAGTTTCCATTAAAAATTGTCAGCTTTTGTCTTGTGGCAGCTTTTGCACCACAGAAGAGGAAGTGGGCTCAGAGGGTGGACACTCCATGACCTGGAGTTTTGAGTAGGTTATGGACTGTGCTTGTTGGAAAACTCTTTACAGGTCATCTGGTTAACCCCTTATTTTAAGATGCAAAAACCCTGGGTGCTTAAATGGGTGAGATTGTTCATACAATAGCACCAATCAAATAAGTGACTTTTTTTTTTTTAAGTGGGAAAAAGTCCTATTAGATATTCATATGGACGTGAGGAGTTTTTAATGATTGTTTCAAGGCTGTGTAATAAAAAACAAAACAAAACAAAATGATGAAAGTTTTCCATTCTTTAATTTCCAGAGTTTGAAGTGAAGAGCTTCTGTAAGATCCTGGGACCCTTATCCTACTCCAAGATCAAGCATTTGCGCCTAGATGGTAATCGCATCACCCAGATGAGTCTGCCACCCGATATGTACGAGTGTCTACGTGTAGCCAATGAAATCACCCTGACTTAATACCTGCCCGCATCAGCTACGCTCACGTGTATCCAGGGGCAACATTTTATGGTTGTTTTTTCCGTGGGGGGCAGTTTGCATAGTGTCCATTTCTTTTGTTGCTCTTTATTATTTCCACACATTTTAAATTCTGAGAGAAAATGTTTTGTAAACATTTTACTACTTGTTTTTGAAGAAAAGATGAAAGGCAGGCCTAGTTCATCACAAGCATAGACCCAAACATACACACACACAGACAACAAAATTAATGCTTTATTTGTAAATTTAGTGTTTTCTGCACCTCTACTGTCAAATGATGTGCAAAGCCCTTTACTGTTGCATGGAAGTCAGCCGAGTTTTATAATTCTTAAATCCTAACTTAACGTATCCAAAGGTACAGACTACATACATATTGATGGTTATTGTCTCGAACCAAATTATCTTAATATGTTCAAATCTATTGAGCTGAAAAATAGGTGGTAGATTTTGAGACCGATAATTTTGCAAAATACTAAATAAAATCCATGAAGACACATGTAAACCTAGAAAAGTCACATACATTTAAAGCAAATTTATAGTACCTTACTACTAGGGTTACCTAGAGAAACTTTTTGAGAACTATTTTTCACTTTAATTCATGTATTTTTTTTTATTATTTGCATGTTATGTTTAATAAGCTACTAGCAAAATAAAACATAGCAAGTGGCATCACTGGGTTGGACTTCTTGTGAAATTCACGTGTCTCATATATGAAATACAGTTTCACACCACATGGCCTTTTGATCAATGATGGACACCATATACGAGGGTGGTCCCACAAGTTTATAATGACATGGAAGAATTCCTGTCATCTAGTGACGTCCAAGCTATCTTGACATCATAGCTCCATACACGACTCACTTGTCTTTAGTGATGCTTGTGTACACAAACTGACTGCACTTTCAGGCATATGAAAGTAGAACGTACACAATTATATACAGTCCACAATGCTTAATAATAATAATAATAATAATAATTATGTTAATGGTTTATGTATTTACTATACTATATTTCTAATCATTATTTTAGAGTGTATGCTTTCTACTTACGAAAAACAAGTTTGCAGGACAACAGTATGCCCTGTTATGCCGGCAGCTACGTCACACACCTTGTATTTACATCTCTTGATTGCATGATTTTCTCGTGCTTATTTTATCTCATGTTTTATAAATTTCATGTATACAGTGTTTTCAAAGTCTACAATAGCATACAGTAATGTCCTAGTTCTTACATTCACTCACTACTCACTCACTGACTCACCCAGAGTACCTTCCAGTCCTGCAAGCTCCATTCATGGGAAGTGCCCTGTACAAGTGGACCATTTTTAAATATTTTATACCATACTTTTATTGTACATTTTCTGTGTTTAAATACACAAATACTCACCATTGTGTAAAATTGCCTAGAGTAGTACAGTAACAGGCTGTACAGATTTGTAGTCTAGAAGCACTAGGCCATGCCACACATCCTAGGTGTGCAGCAGGCTGTACTATCTAGGTGGTTCGAAGTGCTCTGTGATGTTTGCACAACAACAAGATCACCCAGAACATGTCCCTGGTAAGTGGTGCATGGCTGCCATAGATCAGAATTCAGAAAACATCTCCAGCTTGCAATGTTTTACTTACGTTAAATAGGGTTTTCCACCATGTGAATTGTCTCCTTCTAGCATCCACTAGAGAAAAATAGGTAGAAGAAGAAAAGGGACTTCCAGTGTAGTTGTGTGTGTGTGTGTGTGCGCATGTGCCTGTGCGCATGTGTGTGTGTAAACTTGACAACTCATTCTAAAATTAATGTAAAAAAGCAATGGACCAAGAATAGCTAAGACACACCTGATGGGAAATGATAGAGGACTTGTCTGACTGTATGAAGTTATAATAATTAAGATAGTATAGTACCGGTGAAGAATAGAAAAATTGACCAATAAGAGGGAATAGAAAATGTATAACCATATTCACATTCATATGGAAATTTGATATATGAGAAACATGGAATGGCAAGTCATCAGGGAGAGTAGGACATGGTCAATAAAAATAACTGGAAAATTGGTAATCCACGAAGAACAAAAGATGACCTTGGCTACTTCATCTCACACACACAAATCAATTCCAAATAGATGAAGAACTTAGATGTCAAGGACAAAACTTTAACATCTTTAGAAGAAAAGATTGATGAATATATTTCTGTAGGGAGTCGGGAAAGCTTTCTCAAGACAAATCATTAAGGAAAAGATTGATGAACTTGACTAAGTCATTAAGACCTTCTGTTTATAAAAAAAAAAAAATTATAAAAGGAAGTAAATGAACAAGCAGAAACCAGGAGAAGATAATTGCAATATATATAATGTACAGAGGCTTAATAACAACAATAAAAAAAAAGCACACCAAGTCAATAAGAAAAATGCAGACATTCCAATTTTAAAATGGGCAAAATCTTGGAGAGAGGTGTAATAGAAAACACTATACCAACAACAACAACACAGACATTTAACTTACTAAAAATTAAGAAAACATAAATTAAAACCACAGAATGACATCATTTTTGCCTATTCAACTGTTTAAACTTAAGTCTGACAATTTAAAGGATTGGAGAAGATGTGACCATTTGTATTGATTAACGATAAGAAGGTAAATTGGTACATCTACTTAGGTAAACGATTTGGCATTATCTTATAAAGTTGGAAGTTGATATATACTGTAGCCTAGCAATTCCCTTTCCACAATATTTTTCAAACACTAATGTGCATCTGAATAGAATAGGGATCTTGTAAATAGCAAGTTTTGGGGATAAGACAAGATTGCACGTTTTTATCAAGCTCCCAGGTCATGCTCATGCTGTCAGTAAGTTTGTACTTTGAATAGCGAGATAAACCTAACACAAACTTTGCAATATAGGCATATGGAAACGTTATAAAATACCCATAATAGTGTATTATAAAACAGTAAAACACTGGCAATAACCCAAGTGTGCATTGATAGAAAAATTAATAAAAGGTAGTGCCTCATGGAATATTATACTGTGGTAAAAATGAATAAACTACTGCTACACAATAATATGGATGAAACTTGGTAATAAAATGAATGAACATTAAATAGAAAAAAACAAGTCTGAAAAGACTGTGATATACTTTTTATAAAGTTCTATATTAAGTAAAATAAGACAATATATTGTTTATGCATAAATATGTGCAACACAGTTACAGATTTTGAAAAAAAAAAAAAAACAAAATGTGATAAACACAAAATTTAGGGCAATGGTGTTTATAATGGGAGTGGCCAGCAGGAGGGTAAGGTTCAAAGTTTGTATTCTCCACCATTGCAACATTGTCCCTCTCAGATTTCCAGAGTTTGTTCTTGGGTGAGTTGTTCTGATTCATGGGCCAATATGTCATTGAAAGATTTGGGGTGGGTAACTCCAAAAGAAACTTTTCTAATGTCCCTCATGGACTAGTAGAGCCCTTGGCTTGAAGTGACCCGATTTAGAGATTGTCTGGTGTTCTGTTTTCCTTCAGGTGTCATGTGGATTCCCACTCTCCATGGATGTGGTTAAAATCAGGGGGTGTACTGGGGAGGTCATTTGTTCTGCTAATTTCACTTGGCCAGTGTGAATTCTCTGGAGCGGTTCTGTTCCCCATACGAATCTAGAAACTGGACATCTGGACTGCTCTTAGGGGACCTGAGCATTTTGTTGATAGAAACATGGCTTTTCTTCTCTTTGGTTACTTAGACTTTCCAAGATTTTGCAGTCATTTTTTTTAGATGTGTCAACTAACTGGCAAGTCAAAAAAAGAAGACCATCTGGTTTTCCATTTTATTTATGGGCGTTTTCCCAGAAAAAGGTTCTGGGATAAAGATTGTATTTCAAACGTTTAAAATGGCCTTTAGTCCTGGGTACAACCCTCTTAGTTCTAGGTTTATTATTAAATTTTTCTTGGTCTAAGAAAACAATGACCTTTATTGGTCTAAGGTGGAAATTACAGTACAATGACTTCATAACTATGAGGATGTATAAAGGGGTTCAGCTGCCTTAGCCTTGAAAATGTCAAGACTTTCTCCAGATCTGTCACCGAGACTTGCTTAAAGAAGGAATAAATAAATAACTAAATAAATGCATAAATTAAGTTTGCTAAATGTGTTGGTGATGGCTTAGATATCACAGTTTAGATGATTTTAGTCAGAACATTGCCTAACTAAATAGTCATCTAAGGTTTTAGCAGGGAAGAACACTAAAAAAATCACCCCAGTCTCAGAAGCTGATGCACCCATATAAATTATTTTTTCAGATATGGATATTAAGCAGCCCTTGGGGAGAGTTTCATGACATTTATGGTGTTGAGAACCACCTCTAACTCCCAGTTCCTCACCATGTATGTTCATTGCTGTCTCAGCTCTCACTAAAGTTGGAGTTTCTTCAACCAATGCTAGCATTAGGAGCTATTTCTAGGGTCGTACCTCTCCTCCCCACAAAAATCTTTTTACTGTGTTCTATTTACCTCATTCACTCTTTGAGTTATTAAGCTAAAAAGGTTATAGCATTAAAAAAAAAAAAAACACCTAATAGTAAGCCTAAGGAATGCCAGAAAGTAACTCCAGAGCAATTTCAGCTTATCTTTGTGCAATAGATATATTTTTAAATATTCTCCGTTTCAAATAGGACAACCGTTCTGAGTCTGCTTTATCTCTAGCCTTTCTTATCCTTCCCCAGACATAAGAAGCCAGCGGAATTAAATTTCACTTCGACCTTGAAAAAGCAATTGGAGATATACTTCAGTGCTATTTGTAACCATGATAGAAGTCTCTACACGGTACCAGCGAAGTCTTTCATCTGTGTTCTTTTTTTTCTAAACTGTATCTAATTCTCTCTTTAAAGATGAAGTATCAGGCAGCAGGCTGCCAGGTTCCAAATAATTATTTTCCTGTAGAGGTAAAATGCTTTCTTTGTTTCTCAAGTAAACCCACCCAGCACCTGCAGACCTGAAGTGTTAGATACACAAATTCCAAAAGCATGAGACCAAGGTCACCCTTCCAGAGAGGATGAGAACATTTAGCTGAAGATAAAAGAATTCTCTCTCACTTGCACCTTTTTTTTAAAAAAAATTAAATTTATGGAGGTGACATTAGTTAGTAAGATTACACAGGTCCCAGGTGTACAATTCTCCAGCGCATCGTCTATGTGTTGCACTGTGTACTCAACACCCAGAGTCGCTCTCCTTCCATCACCATATGTTTGACTCCTCCTCCCCCTTCTCCCACTTCCTTTCCCCCTTCCCCTCTAGTGACCTCAAAACTATTGTCTGTGTCCATGAGTTTTTGTTTCTTTGTTGCTTTTGGTTTTATGTCCCTTGAGATCAATTCTGCAATAAGTCAGAGAAAATTCAAGAGCCACATGACTCCACTCACGCGTGGAATATAAAACTTGCACCTTTTTAAAATCTCAAATTTAGAGTGAGAACATAGTTGGAAGGGTTGATTATTCATCTGAAATGTAAGCTTAGATAGTGGCTGACTCCGCCCGCACCCCATTCTCCTCTACCTTCCTGCTTGTCCTCTTCTTCCTCCTTCTTCTTTCTTCTCTTTCTTCACCAAGGACCATGTAAGCCATGGCAACATATGTAAACAATGTTGATCGAACAAATGATTCAATGTGTGCAAAACAACCCAGACTATCTTTTTAAAAAGTCCCTAATACTTTTACTCAAAACTTTTACATAACTGTCCCCTTTAATAATCACGAGTTCCCCAAAGTAGATACTATCCCCATTTTATACACCACGAGATTGAAGCTCAGATCATTTACATTAGCCAACCAAGTTTCACACAGATGTAAGTGCAGCAGCTGAGACTGAAACCCAGGCCTGCTTATCCAAAAGACTATGAACATTAGTCTTCTACTGTAGACATGACTGCTCATTTTTGAAAAGAAGAAAATGAAGAAGGGTTTCGTGACCAAGTAGGTGGATTCACACCGGCAGAGAGAGCACCCAGCCTGGGTTATAACCGTGCTTACGGCGCCAGGAGGTTACCTGGCTGAATGGTTATTTCTTCCATCTCCGCATCCTCACACGTAAATCAGGGAGGCTGGGCTGTGTGAGCCCACCGTCCTTTGGGATGTGAATCTGTGCCATTTAACTGACTCAAGTCCACAGAGCTAGACTTTGGGGTCACCAGGTCCCTCACTGTTTCTCTCAGCATTCTTCCTATCGGGCCCTCCAGACAAGCGGCAAATAGCCACAGTGAACCCAGGCAACTGTGCAGAGCAGGGCGAGGCGAACGCCATCCTGCAAAGAGGGGGGCGTCCGCGCTTGGCTCGCCCTTGGGGTGCTGTCCTCACCATCCTTCCACCTAAAGCAACCCTAGCTTACGTGAAAGCTGCCCAGAAACACCACGAGGGGCACCTCAGGAAGAAAATAACCCCGGGCCCTTCTCCATTCTCACACATTTAAGTAGAGACAGGTGCACATTGCTTCCTCTCCTTCCTTAAAGGCCTAGCCCGCACGAGGTAGTCTTTTCCGATGACCTCTGCCCTACAGAACCTCCTCGCTCCCATAATTCACCGCCTCCGCCTTGCCTGGGCATAGCTGATTTTATTTTGAAATAAATCAAGAATCTACTTGCCCGTAGGAACAGGGAAACCCGAAGGAAACCCCGATGCATGTGCTTCCTCCCCAGGCAGCGAGCTGAAGACGACGTCTCTGCGCACAGGTGGTGGGAGCCCCTGGGGGTCTGTCTCTTCCGTAGCTTCCTTCTAGAACTGGAAAGTACACACGTGTTTGTCTTGTTTTTGTTTTTACTCATGTGCTTGTTCGCGTCCTCCTTTTTACTTACGCAAATGATCCTGATATCTTTCTAGGGTATCTTTATGTTTAAATGAGCCCGAGTTGATTGTGGTTGTAACTCCAAGAACCTGAATTGATGCAGGATGCTTTGCCTCTTTCAGGTCCTTATAAAATGCCACTGTGCTCTTGGCTCATCCTATCCCAGTCCCTGCATTGCTACCACTTAATATATTTTTTAATGTACATTCTCTTATTATTGTTTTGTCAGTTGCATGGAGGCAGATGTTTCAACCTTTCATTTCTAATATTCTGTCTCCAGGACCCAGAAGAGTTCCTGACACATATATATGTCACTTAGTAAATATCTGTTGGGTACATGGACACTTGTGGGACTAAAATGTTGGGGTAAATTCTCTTCCTCTTCCTCATCCCTTCCCCTCACCTCCCCTCTTCTCTGTTCTCTGTTTCCCTCTTTCTCTCCTTCCCTCTTTCTTTTTCCCCCAGGACACTTTTGCTTGTTAGTTTGCCCTCACAGTAGTTGACAGATTTGTGGGTAACACAGGATAACTTTTCCCTGCTAGACATATGCCCGGGCTCACCATTCTTACCTTTCCAATAATATAAGTAGGAAAACCAAGATTTAGGTATAGGCTTGGGGGAAATTCAGGGCATCCTCAGTGTTGCTGGCCTCTGATGTCAGACTCCAATCCAGGAAAAGTGGTGTTTTCCATGGGGGCCAGGATTATTATAGAGTAACGTGGTAGAGAGGAGGTCTCATAGAAATTTGCATTTGTCCAGCCTTGAGTTCTGTGCATGTAATCTCCAGATGCATCCGGGGAGAAAAGGAATGGACTGCAGGACAAGTGAGAGACATCTGAATCCTTGGTCTTGGCCATCACTCATTGCCTTTTTGTCCTTGGCTATGGAAAATTGAAAAACCAAGAGAAAAAACAAATGTCAAGGAACTACAACAAACAGAAGTAATTGGACAGAGGCCAGATTCCTTACTCCACATGTAATTCATCTGGGTTCCTTACATTATTAAGGAAAGTATCCTAGAACATTTTATCCAAAGAAATAAAACAAGTTCACTATTAGTATAAATTCAATATGCACACATTTTAGATAACAACAGAAATAAGTTTCTTTTGTTTTGGTTGATTCTCTGTGATGCCTTTGTTTCCCCTTTCTCACTACAACCATAACAGGACCAGTAGTACATCATGGCGTTTAAGGCACTTTTACCGAGACGTGTGTCCCATTCCCAAATGCTAAACTATAACTGAAGAGGGGAAAAATGTAACCCCTGCAAAATCTTTTTTAAAAGCCCTGTTTTTCAGAGATTAGCTTGGCTTGCTGTTTATGTTTTTTACTAGAGAGTAAAGAAAAGATTGTGACTGAGAGTTTTAAAGATGAGGTAGGAGAAATATTAGAAATGTGATTAGATGTTACCAGGGCTCATAGATTCTTGTAAGTTCTTTCTGATTGGGAGGGCATTGCTTATCATTAGTTTGTTCCTTCTGGGCTGAAATCTTTGATTTCTTAGCACCACCTCACTATTTTCTACCCCAATCCTCCCCCTCCTTCCCATGGAGTTGATTTGTAGAATCTTATTAGAATGAAAAAAAATTTTATATATATATATAAAATCACTTAAAATGTGATAGTTTCTATCAAAAGCATATGGCATCATCTACTTGTTATAAAATGTGATGTAGCTGTAATTGTTCTCAGGTGTTACGAAGATTGCAGATTTTTAATTACGATAGACATCATTGACAAGGATTAATGTCAAGCATCATCTCACAAAAACAACCTACCACCGCCAAAACTCTGAGTGCTTATTATCACCTTGCCAAACCTGTTGGAGAAGAAAGAGGAGTGTGTCTTTTACCACAAACTCCCTGAAGTGCTCAATGCCAACAGTTTTGTACAATGCTCTAGCTCCCTCCAACCCTTATTCTGTGTCTTGTGGAACCTCTACTTGGCCAACTCCTGATGCCCCACATGTAGTGTCTGGTGAGGTGTCCGTCAGCAACAATTCCGACGCCGCCCCTTTGGGACTCGGCCTGGTCACTCACTCCTCTTAATATATCAACTTCCCCACGCCCGCGCCCAAATGCGTTATGGGGGACTGAAAGGCCCTTTTTCCAGTAAAGTCATGATTGTCTTCTGTCATGAGATCAAATCACCCCCTTTCCCTTGCATTTCTTTCATCTCTCCTTCCCTCTTCCTTCCCTCCTTCCTTGTCTCCATGTGACCCCCTATGACATTTGCCATGGTCACGTGCCATCGACTCCTTTGCATTTTCTGTTAAGCTTGATTACCATGTCTCATCCACCTATTTAGAATATTTAGAAGATGAGTTCTCTGGAGGAAGGATTTATCTCCATTTATTCAAGTAATTACTGAGGATAACACTTTTGCCGAGAAGTGTGCTAGGCTTGGGGGGCAACTAACATCTGCTAAACGTGTCAAAGCATCCGCTGTGCTGGACCAGCTGGGGAAGGAGTCAAGTTCCCTTTCCCTTGGCCTAGGGCATACGCCTGCGACAGCAAAGGAATGAGCAGAGTGAATTAATGGTAAAGACTACGCCTTCTGCAGCCATGTGTGTAAGTTCTAAGGAGACAGAGGCAATGCCTAGAAATCGGGCTCTTGTCAACACTGGAGCTGACCGCTGTCTGTGGCACACCCCACCCAGCCCAGAGGGGCTGTACGAGGGATTGCTAGGGTAGGTTTCATCTGGAGAAAATGATGTAGGCTTTTTGTTACAGGTCCCACAATAGCATAGCAGCCAATTGGCAGGCGGCAAATTCAAGGTTTCTCTATTTTTCTCTCCCTTCTCACAGGCTGTGGAAAGTTCTAAAGGACAACAAGGCTATACTTCAGAGGTGGCAGAGTGAAATTCTATGCCGTTCTCTCCAGTTTAAGTTTAACTAACCCCGTAATGATAGATTATAATATGGCTTTTTTAAAATGCCCGATTTGAATATGTTTGCTGCAGCTGTGCTTTCTTGCAATGAAGCACAGGGGAAAAGACAGTGGTTGACATCAGAAATCATAATTTAATAAAAAAAATTAGGCAAACTTGCCTAGAGTGCTATGCTTGGATAATCTGAATCAGCATGATCAACCATGATAAAAAGGCAGACTCCTGCACTCTATCTCCAACCTACTAAGTCAGAATCTCTAAACTCAGGGTGTAAGAACATGAAATTTTGACAAACTCCCTGGATGATTCTAAAATCCAAGACTCTCTTAGATAAGGGAATTCAAGGGATATTGAAAGATTCTAAAAGAAATCTTCATTTTCAAATGTGCTTTTCAAGAATCTTTTTGAATCATTTATAAAATACATTATTTTTGACATCTAAGTGAAATCACCATTCTTCTAAAGATTTAAAAGGGTAAGTTGTATATTTAAAATGATTTTGGGGCACTTTTCCTACTAGTCATAGAGTAAATATGTTAAAAGAAATGCCATTAAAAGACTTAAAAAACCAAAGAATCTACATTTTCTTTTATAAATTTTGTGGATTTGAGCTAAAATCCTAGAAATGAGTATAAAAAGTGAACTGTCAACTCATAAAGCTGACAGGTTGAAAGCATTTTGGGCAGTTGAAAATGAATTTAACACTGAAAATATTTATTGTCCTTTGGCTGAAAATATTTGGAATGAAGTTGTTTGGCTTGGGAGAAGTTTGTGAAATGTATAGTGAAATACCCAGCCAGCTCTTTTTAGATTTCTAATATTTCACATAAAATCTGCAATTCTCTATCTGAGGGGGGAGAAAATATATGCTTAGTGGCGAGTACTCCTGGCCAAGTCACTTTAGGTTCCAAGAGCTTTGCTTTACAAGAATTCTTCTCTATAAAATGTGTATGCTCCTTCGATTTTCCTCTTTGATTTTTTCCCCCAACAGTTCTCTTTAGTCAAATTCCAAGAGCTGTAAGAATAACTTTGACTATAATGGAAAATATACTAAGGTGAAAATATTAGTCATGTCATTTTAGATACAGGTCTCTTTATGAGCAAAATGCTTGAGCTCACTTCAAAATTTCAGCTAAACGTGAAGCCACCATTTTGTAGTCTGGGTAGTTTCGAGAGGCAAGGAAAACCATCTTTTAAAAACCCAATGTCTATCAGATTTTTGTTAAGATGTCGA
>PVJL010013289.1:0-32985 GCA_004026885.1 Lyroderma lyra
CACATTTTTTGTTGTTGATGAGAACACAAGACTTATTCTCTTAACATAATTTAACTACACACCACAATATTAACCATAATCACTGTGCTGTACATCAGCTCTTCAGAACTTATTTATCTTATAACTGAAAGTTTGTACCTTTTCATCAACATGTCCTCATTTCCCTCACCTCCCTTCACTCCAGCAACCTCTAGCTCTATGAATCCTACCTGTTTAGATTCCACGTCATATGTAAGTGGAATCATGTGTCTTTCTGTATTTAGCTTATTTCATTTAGAATACTGTTCTCTAGGTCCATTCATTTTGTCACAAATGGCATGATTTTGCTATTTTTAATGGTTGAATAATATTTCATTGCACGTATGTCTACATACCACATCTTTATTTATCCAGTGATAGATCCTTGGGATGCTATCATATCTCAGCTATTGTGAATAATGCTGCAATGAACACGTAGGTACAGATATCTTTGGATAAATACCCAGAAGTGAGATTTCTGGATCACATAGTAGTTCTAGTTTTAATTTTTGAGAAATTCCATCCTGTTTTCAATAATGGCTATACCAATTGATATTTTCACTAATAGTATAAAAAGGATTTCCTTTTCTCCACACTCTCGCCAACACTTTATTCTTATAATAGTGAGTCTACATTCAGAATTTGCTGTGTTTTCCCAGAACTCTTTCCTCTTTTTCTTCAGACCACTAACACCAAGTTTTTAAAATCAGTTGTAGCCCTTGCGTCAAAAGTGGTAAAACCAAGGAAGTCACCTTTTGATGACTCTTACTTGTATATTTTATATCAGCTCTATAATCTTTCTGCTTTTGTTTATTTTTCTAAAGCCTTCTGGCAATATTTCTATTATTTTTTGGTGTTTTACTTAGAGTTATAGTTATCTGAGAGAGGGTCAGTTTCTAGGAGCTTACTCAGCTAAAAGTGAAATAGAACTAGCCAGCAGTACGTATCTTTTAAATATACAAAAAGAAGAGTAAATTTTATATTCATTTACATATTTACCTTTAGTGGCATCCTTATTTTCTTCATGTATTTATTATAGAGCTTTGTATCAGTTGAAGTTCTCTAGAGAAACAGACTCAATAACATACAAACATATTATTGATATATATGAGCATGCATATATATGTTTCTGGATATAATATTCTTAGTTGAATAGAATGCTACCTTTAAGTAGGTCAGTCTAAAAATTAAGGAATTGTGGAGAAATAACTACATTATAATATTTACATACCTATTAAGAAGATTTGACTTCTCTAGGCAGTAATAGAGTTAATGCATTAATTTACAGAAGAATTTTATGGTACAATTTAGATAAAGCAGGAAAGTATGAGAGGAGAGTAAAGCAAATTTACTGCTTAGATATGATTTTTATTATAACTTGATGATGGGAGAGCTGCATTTTGGAATGAAATAGAACAACAGACTAACATAGAGGGTGATAGATGCTGACTAAAAACAACTATACTATTATTTTATAATTTCCTCTAGAAGCATTTATTTAGCAATATTAACATCAACTATATTATGCAATGGCAGCATGAAATTAAATGTACTCTGGCTTTAAAAATTTGAATGTAAAATGGTATATAGAAATTGTATATAATAATTTCACTGTAGTAAACAAAAATATAGTTCAACATTAAAAACTAAAGCATATCAAATTCTGCCTTATTACCATATTAATACTTTGTTGCAAATGGATGAAGTTGTAGTTGCTTGTCAGAAATAGGGATGGTTGTTCAGAATAACATTCTGCCTCAGGTTGATCACTCCTTCAGGGATTTGATTCCCCACCTTGTGATTCTGAAGGCTTAATTGCAAACAGACCCTCAGATAATCAGTCCGCAGACACACTTCCAGGACACAAATTCACAAGAAAAAGTTTTGTAACTAAAGTTAACTAATTTCTAGAGAGGGTTATACCTGTCTCAGGTAAAATATTATTCCAACTGGACTAGGAATCCAAATTCCCCCCCAAAATAATCCAGTACAATTATTTTGGATCGCTCAGGAGGATTTGGTCTCAAAATGTCCCTGCTATACATTAGAAATATTGTTTTTTAAAAATTAGTGAAATTGTTATATATATGAATAATTTAATCATAAAATAGAATGTGACCACAGTTGAATGAATGCATCCAAACTACCAGGAATAACAAAGAACATCTATTTTTAGAGGTTGACAAAAAATTTAAAATAATAATAATAAGTGGATGTTCGATTTCTAAAATTACATATCTAGTCCTGGATTAAACGATCAATTTGGCCAAATTATCTGTAGCTAATTTTATGTTGCCTTGTCATTTTTAAGTTAAAAGATCACTTAGGTATATTTTATTTGGTAGAAAAATGGATCCACCCAAGTGTCCTTAAGTACGGGAACAGGGATTATTATATGGATGCACATGCCTATGAAATTAGCAACATATAGGTAATTACCCCAGAGAAAGGATCAATTGCTGTGTCCAAATAAGTAGAAGTCCCACTTCTTCCCTGCAATACTCTACCATTAATTTGTTTTTGTTGTAACTGATCCTTTCTCTTCAGATATGATGCCACTTTTTAATTGATTGTCTCTCAACTCCAAATTCCTAATTTTACCTCTGTTTTTGATACTCAGGCTTAAATTTTGTAAATCACATTTACTTTTTGCCAGTTAGTTTCTAAAATTTTCTATCAGGAAGAGACATTAGAAAGAGATAGCAAAACTGGACAAAAAGAGAAGATTTGCTACTGATGACTACAAAGTCTGTGATGCAGATTCTCCAAGTTCACTGAAGTATTTACAGAAAAAAAAATTACATGCTCACATCTTTAATATCTTAAGTCAAGTCATTATCTAGAAACATCTAGAGCTCCTATGACTACCATAAAACAATTAGTACCAATATAGCTAACACTAAACACAAAGTTTTGTTGTTTGGGTTGCAGAATTTCAATAGAAGGTATATTCACTGCCTAGCAATAACCTCACATAAATTTTACGACAATGTGTAGGACTGAGCATCTAAAACTTGCAATGGGGGATTCTAGTTGGACCCAGAAGAAAATGAGGGCCTTGAACTTGTCACTCATTCAGACCTTCTGGAAGCAGCTTCCCTTCAGTAGTACAGAAGTATTTCCTAGCTTAAATATCCTATAACATTATTTGTAGCAGGTTTATTGCAAAGACATGTTAATTTTAAGAATAATCCCCATCACACCTAGTTGTCACTAGGCCCGTAATCAGGAATACATTATATACAAGATGCTTCAGACAGGCAAATAAAAAAAAATGCCTCGGGAGGAACTAGGTTATACTCATATGCCAGAATAATTTCGAGATTTTGCTAATATTTATCAGAAGAAACATGCAAAATAAGTGTGGTAATAGAGTCTAAGAATGTTAGATGAAGGAGGAAGGAAGAGCTAGCACCAGATGAGTTTGAGTTTACTGACATGATTGTGCTTATCAGAGTTGTGGATTTATGAGCTATACACTGGGAGTGCCTCTGCTAGAGTTCTTGGTTGGTTGACTAGAGCTTGGACTCAGCCATGATCTGCATTTAATATGGTTGAAATGCTATAACTTCCCTAAAATAATTAAGAGAAATAAGTCCAAGTAAATAGAGTGTAAAGAATATTGTTGTGAAGTTTTTATATGTGATATACATACCTACCCTTCCATTGCATTCCCTCATGGGAGAATCAGGATCCTTAATAGAATAGGTATGATGGCCGAGATGATGCAATGCACACGAGCCCTTCGATTTTAGTGAGGAGAAGTGGATACCAGAAATACAGATGCTAGGTGGCAGTGCTTACCCTTTATTTTTTACAGATCATAAAATGGTAATTAAAAAGTTTTGATTCACAGGGAACGTTTTTAGTAATTAATATATCTTCGTGTCTCTATCAATGAGTATGTAGTCTGGTTACTAATGTTCACTTGATCTATATAACAGAATTTTAAAAATTCCAGATTTGGACGTCAGAAACCCAAATTGATTAACTGCAGTAATAAATCATTGTTGTTCATACAATTTCCAGGACTAAGTCAGTTCAAAAACCTGAAAATTATGGCTTAAAGGAAAGTTAACATTTCATTGGGGAAGGACGTGCAACACCACGAATGTATGTTCTAGTAGATGCTTCTTTTAAGCATATCACAAAGAGAATCGTATTTACTAGAGTGATTGCACACTGTGGAAAAGTAAATATTCAGACCTTTCACACAATACCAGGCATTTTCTGTGAACTGACAGAAAATCATGCCAATATACAATGCAGTAATTGTTCCCAGTCCACCAGACAAGATGTCACTGGATTCGGGTAATAAATGGGATTTTGGCTTAAGTTTACATCACATTGAGCCCAATATGTTTGCAGTCTCATCCTGTGTTTATCTCTTCAGTTCTTGAATGTACCAGGGTGCCTAAAAATGTATACAGATTTTATGAGTTCTCATCTATGTATTACATAAATACAGACGGTAACCACTTAGAGCACCTCTTGTAATGGTAGAAGTCAAATGTGACTTGCATTCATCTTTTGTTATCAGTATATATTGAGTATTACAATTTTAATACAGTTTTTCCTTTCTTAAAATGTGTGTGTGTGTGTGTGTGTGTGTGTGTGTGTGTTTGACCCCCTCTGTGTAATAGAAATAGTTGGTAACTGGCAACTGACAGAATCCCCATATTTTCCTTGTGACCAATGGTGTAGAGCCACTACAGTAGGAAAAGTAAAGTAGATGCCCCTGGAATTCAATTCCAAGACAGTAAACTAAAAGCAGGGCCACTTTCTCAGGGTACTACAAATATTAGAGTGAACATCAAAATTTCGAAACATGTATGATCATTTCTGTGAGAGCACTGTTTAACTTGCTGCTTTCAGCTGGGCAGAAAGCAGGTGAATTTTAGAGAATAAAATGACTGTGTCAGAGTCAGGACGAGACTCCATTTGCTCCTGCTGTTGCAGGTATAGAGCAAACTGACAGATCTCTGGGCACTTGGTATGCAGTTATTACTTGAATAATGCAGTTTCCTATGTATTAATTTGAAAAGGCTATCAAAAACAGTTGCATTCACCTTGCAGGACCAGGGGTACATTTTTTGGAAATTTTGCCTCAAGACTGTATATCAAGTGTTCTGGTCTGTGCAGTAATATAGCCCACAGAGATCATAATAGTTTTGATATTCCACACAACATCTCATTGTTCTACTAGCATAATGGCTTATTGGACTTTATGAACAGGAAACAGCAAGTACTTCAGATTCCTTATTAAGATTTATGTGAAGCAGGGGGTGGTGTACAGACCTCAGAAATACTCAGGAGAATGTTCCAAAAATACAAAGTTTTGTAAGATGTTACATTAATAATACTCCCTTCACATTAAAAGACAAATTGCAGGAAAAGAACCATCAGAAATGAAACAGAATGTTGGATGGGCCTTTGAATCTGAGAACGTCATAGACTTCACTTAAGTGTGCTACTTGAAACCGTTTACCAAAGAACCTGTAAGTCTGACAGTGTTTAGTGAGAACCAGAGCAATAAATGGCCCAGCAGCAATTCTAGGCTGAAGTCCCAGTTACTCTTCCACTTTGTCTTATGAACAAGGTCTACAGTTTTCAGTGTCTGTGGCAAATAGGGATGCCATTGAAGCATCTAGCAAGGACTAAGGGAAGAATCACAGAGGAGTACTGAGGGGTTTCTGAGAAATCCTTGCTCTCTTCTGCAAATAATTATTCACCTCTCGGAGACAAAGCCCCTTGCTTGCTACTGAGCCCTGGGAAATAATAAACACCTGACTTAAGGAAGTCTGGGAAGCACATGTAAATTTAATGAGTATATGGCTCAATCTTCTTTGACAATAATTTTTGTTATACTGCCTCTTTTTCTCAATCTATACCTCTGGGTCTTTGGGGAGTACCCTATGATTGTTTGGCTAAGGTGTAAAATATCCAGGTCTAGTTAGCCAACCAACCATTATAGCTTCACTCAGAGGTGGCCCTGAAGGAAAATATTCTAGTGTTCAGAGCTTTAAGTGTTGTCTTTGGCTGTTCACCAAGTGAAGGCCAAAAGAACAAATCTACATGAACTTGCAACTAGTTGCTAATGCTTTTCCTGGACAGTTAGAAACTCATAAAGTACAGGATTGGAAAATTGGTGACCGTGTGGTCTGTGTAAGAGGTGTGAGAATGGATCTCTCAGCGTGGATACAGAATTTGAGAACAATGTGTCCTACTTGAATGCTTCCCAAGGTGCCCCACTGCAGAAGAAGCTCTTAGCTTAACAAGTGACACCCGAGGGATTTCAGTCAGCGTCTTTACCTAGCCGTGACATTCTTGCTCAGTACGTTCATGGCGACCTTCACAGCAGAGATGGAGCCTTTCCATGGGTCTCAACTACATGGATATTCTTCACCAAATGCTAAACTGACTAACTTCTGCTAAAGGCCTCATCTGCCAACAACAGAGAAGAGCAGTGAGCCCTAGGATGGAACAATTCCCTGGGGTGACCAAATGATCACCATTGTACCGCTTCCAGCAAGAAGGGGACAGAGCGTTGTCCTCACTGAAACGTATGCATTCTGGATTTGCCTCTTCTCCCCTTAATGCTTCTGCCAGAACCACTACCCGTGTGTTTATGGCCTGGCTTATTCGGCATCAGGACATTTTGTCCAACATTGATTCTGGTCAAGAAACTATTTCATAAAAACCTAAGTCTTGCGCGTTGAATTCACCTATTTTTATCAGCAGCTGCCTTCATTCATTGCTAGAAAAGCCTATCAAAGACTTGGTCAGAGTGCCAATTTGGGGGAATAATATCACAAACACCCGAAAGAATGAGTTTTAACTTTTAGAATGCAGCATATGTTTTAATCACAGATAAACATATTTGCTGTCTCCCCTATGATCCAGAATACGCAGGCCTGAGAATTACAACGGAAGTGCCAGTGGCTCTTCTCACAGCTAAATGTTTCAATCCAGAGCTTTTGTTTCCTATTCCCTCAACTTTGACCCCTGCTGTTTTGGAGGTTCAGTTTCCAAGGGAGGTAAATTTCCTACAGCTGTGGTCCCATGACATTGCAGCGTGAGACTGTCACCCGGCCCTTTTCTGCTCTTCATGCCATTGAACCAACAAGTTAGACAACGTGGTTACTCTACTCACTGGGGTAATTGATACAGATTACCAAGGGGGAGCTTGGTGCTGCTATAAAATGAGGCCAAGAAAGATAATGTTTTGGAACCTAGAGAAATCTTTGGGAAGTCTCATGCTACTGCAAAGTCTGATAACATAAGTTAGTGAAAAAAATACAGCAATGAAAGAAAACAAAGACCACTAAGGTTTTAGGCCCTTCAAGAATGAAAGTTAGAGGCTACCAAAAAAGTTAGAGGCTACTAAGAAATATGACACAAACTTATCAGCTGAAGGCAAAGCAAACACGGAAAGAACTCTGACAAAAAGGAAGTTATAAATATCAACTGTGGTCTGAAGACTATGATTTAAAGCCAAAAGAAAGCTAGAATAAATAATACAAGAAAAATGGAATAAATAATATAAGATTTTTCTTGACTATGCCCTCAAGATCAGTTACAGAAATGAGGAATTCCTTGCTTTATATATTTATTTTGGGATTTACATTGACATGTTGTCTTCCTTGCTTATTATATGTATTTATGTGTGTGTGTGTATGTGTGTGTGTGTGTGTGTGCGTGTGATTTTCTTTTACTATTTATTTCCCTCATTATTTCATCCAAATTTTGTAGAAGGTTAAATATGTAATTCAGTAACAGAATTTACCACTCAATTAACAATACTTACAATTCAGGAAACAAAATATATGCATGCCACTGTAACTGAATTTGAGAATAAATTAACATCGATCAGAGATAAATAATGTGACAGCCTCCCAGACTGAGGTACAATAACTGTTGGAATTTTCTGCCTTTTAATTTCAGTACAATGTAAGAATATCTTCATTTGAATGAAATATAGTTACATCTTATTAAGTGGAAACCTAAATTGTTTTGTTATTGTACAGAAGTTAAAACATAGAGAAGCGCATGTATGAAAGCTGAGTAGCCAAAGAAGCAGAATGTAATAGTTACTAAGTTTTTCTTTCTCACACTCGAGCCCATCCCTCTAAAACCTGTTTTCTAATGCTGACCGTGTTATTTGTTTTGCTGGTGCCCGGTTGGCCTCTGTCCATAGGGATTGCTAGAAGAATAAAAGAAGAGCAGACGATTGCTTCTTGTTGTCTATCTGCTTCTTGTGTTCTTTCTAGCAATGTTTAACCCAAGAGGCAGCCATTCCCTCCCTGAGGAAGTGATGAATCACTTGCAGTCTTTTCCACACGTATAGATCCAGACTGATTATGCGTGCCCTGATCATTCTGAGACACGAATACCCGAGGCTAGTACTTCTTTCCTGAAGATCTGGCCTGGGCACCAGACAATGAAGTCTCCTACTCCATGATCAGAAAATTCAGGACGATTGGCCAACATCTCCTCAGAAGCCAGAGTTGCAGCTCATTGTGGCCTCCTGTCTAAACTTCTAAGACTTAATAATTCACAACTTTTCTATTACCCAATCTTAGGGGTGGTAGGTGTTTCACATTAAGGATAATAAACTTAATGTTTCTTATCTTTTATGTAATATGTATAACAATGCTCTATATTAAATACTCTACTCACATATCTAATGTGGTTTCTGTCTTTTTACTGGACCTTGACTGTAGTGACCCATTGATAGGCTGTTGCCATTTGTGCAGTTGAAGCCCTGTTAAGAAGGTAATTTTTTGGCCTGGAATAGCTTTTTGTGCTGCCAGCCCTCATTTTGATTAATCTCAGATGAGGGTTCTCCTCCTGAAAAAAAAATCACACATAAATGATGGTAATGCAGCTAAGGCCACGTTTTTAATGAGGCCTGTGGATGAAACATCTCTTAAGAGGCTAGGTGCACATCAGACACTGTGACTTACAAATCTAGAATAAGGTATTGCTTCCTTACTCACAGGAAAATTGGGGTTATTAAATGAGAAATGTATGCAAAAATGTCTATGGCACCTGTCGTGTGTTTGATATATTATTCTTTAGTTAATCTGTTTATCTTTCAGCTTGTCTTTCATATACAGAGATATGTATATATTCACATATATTTATATCTTAACCCTTTTGCTGCGATATTTGGATATAGCTGAATACTTTTATCCCCTGACAGTTGCATTGGAGTTTACCCCATGAGTTCAAAAATCTTTTGCTCTCTACTGTGGAGTTTGAGTATATCCCCAGGCACTTGAATTCAGTCCCAGAAGTCCAGGAGTGCTGTAATCGACACGCAAGAACAAGAAACACGTATGTTTATGTTTGTCACCTGTCCACCCTCATATCGTGCCTTTCGTGCTCTGGTGTCCTGTGTCTGGTGTACTTATTTTGTATTTCTTATGGCAGATTGAAGTCTCTTTATCATTACATTAGTGTTCTCTACTGTTTATTAGCTAAGTTTTTATTTTATGTGTATTTCATAGCATACTAAAGTAATAATACATCCCATTATCGAAAGATACAGGTACAGTTCAATGCAGTAGTATCAAGGTTTCTTAGATATAAAATACTTTTTTTCTTCTAAGATCAGAAGGGAATGGAGTGAAAAGAAAAAGAAAAACTGATGATAAATAAATAGAAAGGGCCTCGCAAGAAGACAGCAAAAGTGACTACGAAGACGACGATGATATGGAAGATGAAGCAACAGACAACATTGACAATGTAATGTCAGTTGAGCCATCTCTATCTACAAGCAGAATGTCACATTCTTTGAAATCTTGGCATAACATTAAAAACATGAAAAACAATTCTTTACCTGAATTAGACTCTATTCCAGACTTTATCAGAAAACGTGGTGTTCTTGATTTGGGAAATTTAGAACCATATGGATGTTTTACTAAACTTTTCCTTCATCTATTTTTGAATTTATTGCCAATGGAAATAAAAAAGAAGCAATATGCTGAATACATTCTTTCTCAGATGAAAAATTCTTGCCTAAGTCTGGATATAACAGATATTAATGATCAAGCAAGATATTAATGATCAAATTATTAAGGAGTCTGTAGCTGTTGAAATAGGGATCGGGTTGGTGCACAAGCCAACATTAGGGTCATACTTTCAGGATAATTATTGGTTGACTCAAACTCCTGGCTTTAACACTGTTTTTAAAAGGGATGAATATCAACTAATGAGGTCCTTCCTGCATTTTTCCAATAATGATGATGAATCTTCAAAGACTGATTGTTCTTCAAAAATCAAGCCCATAATAGATTTAGTGAAGGATACATATATTTTCACCTATAATAGCAATAAGAAATTGAGTGTGAATGAATCCATGTTGAAATTCAAGGGGCATCTACATCTTCTCAGTATACCAAGTATAAAGTGGAGCATAAAGATGTGGTCACTCTGTGATTCACAAACAGGATTTCTGTTGTAGTTTGGTGTATATACAAGGTCTGACAATTAAGTTCATGAACTCATCCTAGAAAAAGTGCTGCTTACCTCTTTGCTGACTATAACTATGGTCACCTTCGACATACTCTCGTTGGAAAGCTATGCATCAACGCTAGTGCCTAGTCTACTCTTCAAGCAATTTTGGAACTCTTTCTCTGGAATGATTATCAAAATTGTTGTCCTTTTACCTAACTTGATGTCCTGAATGTCATCGAAATGTCTCCTTTTCAATATTTCCTTTATCTTCGGGTAATTAAAAAAGTCATTGGGGGCCAGATCAGGTGAGCAGGGAGGGTGTTCCAATACAGTTATTTCTTTACTGGCTAAAAACTCCCTCACAGACAGTGCCATGTGAGATGGTGCATTATCGTGAGACAAGAGCAATGAATTGTTGACAAAAAGTACAGGTGATTTTCATTGAACTTTTTCATGCCACTTTTTCAGCACTTCCAAAGTGTAAACTGGGTTAACTATTTGTCCAGTTGGTACAAATTCATTATGAACAATCCAATGCCTCTAATATAAAAGGTTAGCAACATTGTTTTGACTCTTAATTTGGACTGACATAACATTTGTGGTCACGGAGAATTGGCTGACTTTGATTGTGCACTTTGACATTTTGTTTCAGGGTTGTATTGCTACACCCATGTTTCACCCAATGATAACATGGCCCAAAACATTGTCTTGCTTCTCAAAATTGTCTTGGTGAACTTCCACCCTCCTTTGCTTTGTTTATTGGTGAGCTCCTTCAGGACAATTTTTGCACACACATTTCTCGTAAAGATTTTCAGTTAACATTTTGCTAAATGTTTATCGATGTTTACTTGGTCTGCTATGCTTCCCATAGTCAGCTAATGATTTTGATGCATGATTCAATGAATTTTTGCAATGTTTCAAACAGTTCTGTTCATTATTGGCTACCCTGACCTGTCTTCATCAGTGACACTTTCTCTCCCCTCAGAAAAATGTTTAATCCATTTGTACACTGCGGTTTCCTTCATGGCATTATCTTCATAAACTTGGACTAACACGTCCCTGATGTCACTTTCACTCCTGCCAAGTTTAACAAGAAATTTAATGTTTGTTCATTGCTTTAATTCAAGCTCCAACATTCTCACAATGGCACACAAAATCACACGACAACAATAATAAAAGTCACTCATCAAGATACCACCACACATACACATGAACACAGCTCTGAGACACAGATATAGCAAGATTATGAAACTTTATCAAGTTAATTGTACAGTGCTGCCCACATAAATGCACGATGGCAATTTGTGTACTTAATTGTCGGACCTCCTACGGGCAAAGATTCATCTCAAGATTGTAAAGTTGATTTGGAAGTAAGGACAGTGTCCAGCATACTGAATGGATTTAAAGGCAAGGAACATGTAGTTTATTCAGACAATTTTTATTCAAGTGTAGAAGTTTTTGAGAGTCTAAGACTGAAAAAAATTGGAGCATATGATACAATGCATCCCAAGAGGAGAGGACTACCTTTAGATATGAGGATTTGCAAGCTGAAGCTTGGTGATCTCCCGGTGACATGAGAAAATTATGTATCCTTGCACTTGGCAGGATACAGTGACAGTTAACATGATCTCCACTCTTGGGAATGGTGGTGTCAGTGAAGTACATGTAAGATCAAAAAAGGGATGACACCTGTGTTAAAACCAAAAATTCAAATTCTGTACAATTCCTTTATGAGTGGAGTTGATTATTTTGATCAACTCTGTGCCACTTATCATTTTGATAGGACGTCTAAGAAGTTGCATCAAAATGTATGGCATTTTCTCTTTCAAGTGGCCCTAGTAAATGGCTACATATGTTACAACATTCAAAACCCTATCAAATTGAGCCAGTGGAAATTCAGGGAAAGAGTTCTAGAGGGATTATTGGGTGGATTTTCAAGAAAAGATGAAAGTGAGAGGGGTTGCAGGACATCTGCACCAGAAGAAATTAGGCTGACAGAGCACCATTTTCCTAGGCAATTTGAGGACAATGAAAAGCAGCCTAATTTCTGTATGTGGAGCATTATCCCTCACAGTGTGCAAAAAAGGAGAAAGGTGTTTGCAACAAAAACAAAAACAAACCACATGGAACTGTGCTATGTGGCCTGGTAATCCAGCAATGTGTGTTGTTCCTTGTTTTGAGAATTATCACTCAAAAGTAAAATATAAAAAACTCCTTTCGGTGTTTCAGAAAGCAAGCTTAGGAAAGCTGATGTACATTCTTTTTTTGTATTTTTCTGTTTTTCAAAAATTGATAACAAAGGAAAATTTTTATACTTTAATGTAATCATTTATTTTAATAAAATGTACCACCTTAACTGTATTTACTTTAAAATATAAATACTGTGATTATTATAAAATTGTTACCCAGTGTGAAATTGATAAAAGAACATTTTTCCATTCATAAGATTTTTAAATATGTTTCTGTGGCTTGCGTTATCAACAACAAAGATGCTTTGTATGCCACATTATGTAACATTTTGTAATAAAATTTTTATGTCATCATTGGCTTTAGATTCTAATGTATCTATACTTAGATCTAATTGATGCCACTTGGTATGCTTTGGTATTGTTTGCTAAAATTCAATATAATGATAAGTTTATTACCATATAAAGAATATTTTTAAAAGATAATGTTATTTATTTTTATAATAATGTTATTTTATACAAAGCAGCTCAAGATGTTGTTATTAAATGCATAAAATAGTCAAAATATTAACTTTATTTTTTTGTGGCTTTTTGACACATTTTGGGAAAAAAACTTGAAGTCAATTAATGCAGTGAAAGGGTTAAATTAAAAAAATGAGTTAGTGTGAGTAAAATAGGAGAAATACAAAAGAATTTTCAAATCATCTGTGTGTACCGATGTTGGTACATTTTAGATGGTTGTGTGTCCTGTGCAAAGTTAATCTAGATGTTACCCACACCCTTTCTGGGAAATTGGGTGCTAGTTTCTTCTAGCTAACTTCTAAATAAACTATTTGTTCATCTGTTGTATTTATAAATAGTTTAACTGTAACGCTTCTTAGTTCCAACTGTAAAACAGTTACGACCTTTTCATAATATTGTAACTATGTTATGAAATTAAAAATTTTTAATATTAGGGTCAATTAGCACCTATTTTTACGTCTATCCAAAGCATGGGCATTCACTTTTACGATGTAGATAAATTTTTTAAAAACAACGTGCTTAAACTCTTGTACACACTATTCCAAAGGAATGAGCTGTCTTGACAGGTTTTAGAAGCTGCTCAATTTTGTGCCAGAGCCATTCTTCTGAGTGGATTGTATGTGGTTCATTTCAGATATATTGATCTTACTGATTCTACTGCAGTGAAAATACAAGGAAATGGAATATCAAGCTTTAATTTCTCTTTCAGAGAGATATTTAACAATTTCTAGAAGTTCTTTATTAAATTTTAATCATGCTTTTGCTTATTAGATTTATATAGTGCTTTTTCTCCTAGAAAGCACAGAGCTTTGTGCAAAGGCTTTGGAAATGGTAACATTTAATATAATAAAAGTGAAAAGACACACATATTAAAATGAGAAGGTGCTGTGCAGACAAGATGGTGGGGATGAAACAGTATGAAAAATGGGTAACAGCAAATTTGCAAATTTTGAATTAAGGTGCTTGTGCCAAGTCCCTGAAAGACAGTAGAAGTAACCTGTGAGTCTTCACATAAACAGAAAATGGGATAAAGCCCCTGTTAAATTGATCTTGCTTTATTCACTATCTGGTTTTCCATTTTGTACCGTTATGAATAAAACTTGATGTGGAACAGCTTAACTAGCAAGTATACCTGCATTTGTAGACTCTCTAAGGTTTTAAGCTGCTAAATAGAATAGAGTAGTTTGACCTCTTTCTATTTATGCTCTTATCGCTTTCTCTTTTTTTATTTTTATTATGTCCTTTCATCCTAAGAAAATCCATTTAAATGTCAAGGACAGATGGGAAAGCAATAGGGCAGTGAGACCAGTTGATGCAATTCCCTCCTAGTAATTATGTTTAAGAAATATAAATTGGAAGCATGTACCAAAGATTTTAAAATAATTAAAACCATGCAAGTGCTGTACAGAAGAAATATGACTTTCATTTAGTAGATTGCATACGAAAAATCTTCACTTTCTAACAGATTCTATGCAAGCTATTGATAGAATATGATTAACTAACGCATAGATTTAATATATATCATATCATCAATGAGAAAATTTAAATCTTCATTTTAAGTAATTACTTTTTAAATTAATTTTCAGAGTATTTATGTGGATGTCAGGGTAGGATACTAATAATGATTAAATATTCCTAAATAATAGTCACTGCTTTAGACCCTTGATAAAGTTTATCTCATTTACTCTACACTAAAATCCTATAGATTCAGTATTTCCACTTCTGCAAAGATAGAAGTACTTTTATTTCTTCTACTAGTTACAACAGAAAACCCAGGATAATATGTATGTATAAAACAAACTTAAGAAGACTGAAATGTGGAGACGTGAAGAGAGATCAGCTAGCAATCTTGAAACCCAAGAAACGACATAGTGGTGAGAAAACAAGGTTTTTATTCCATCTTTCATAGACTTGTTGCTGAAGAAGCAAGCAACCCAGAATGCCAACATTCACAGACAAAACAAACAAACAAACAAAAAGAGTCAAACAAATGCTTGTTCTCTTTAAGAAAAGGACCAAGAAAATGGCCAATCTTATAATACAGACATAATTTAAAGAGATATAATTCTCTATTTTAATCAACACCACAAAAAACTGTGTGGTCTTATCCTTACTCAGCAACAAAGGCTAGATAGGGAGTCAAATCTTTCATACCCACCAAACATAATGAGATACCCCAACCCTTCTGCCTGAGGTAAAGTCAGAAAAACCTGAATAGGGAGCCAGAATTTTTATCTCCCCTTCCCAGTGTGAATGGAACTCAAGTGGGAGGTCTCTATTCCACCCTTACACTGTGGAAATGAGGCAACCCTTCGTTATGGGGTGGCATCAGAAGAGGCTTTTTGAAGACAAATCTTTCACTACCACCTGACGTTAATGAAACTTTCCTCTTTACAATTAGTGACCATGAAGGTCATGTGGGGGAAAGTAACAATTCACTGTTGCCCCTCCTGGATCAGTTGGCCTCCCCAGAGGCATATGGGCAGCTGAATATTCCAACTCATGCTCAGCAGTAATGAGAAACCCTCTCCCCAGCCCCATGTGTCAGTGGAGGCCAAGAGGAGAGCCTGGACTTTCCACAACTATCTGGAAGTAAGAAGGCATTATCTACCCCATTTCCCCTCCAGAGTGATGTCAGAAACACTGATTGACACACACACACACACACACACACACACACGCACACACATGCACACGTAAATAAATACAAATTAAAATATTTTGATTGAAAATCACTTGTCACATATAGAACTAGAAAAATGTAACTTGGAAGGCAGCTATGCTCACCACTATACCACCAACGCACATGAAAAATGTAACTTGAATAAAAAAAGTCAATATATGTCAGCAGTAGTATGCATGACAGATATGGTTGAATTATTTTACAAGAATTATAAGGCAGCTATAATAAAAATATTTCAACAAGTAATTATAAATAAGCTTAAAACTGTAAAAAATAGAACATCTCCACAAAGAAATAGAAAATGTCAGCAAGGAAGTAGAAGATATAAGTAACAAACAAGTGTAGATTTTTAAACTAAATGGTATACCCAAAATAAAACAAAACAAAAAGCCCACATTGGTGGGCTTAAAGGCGAAACCACAGGGGCAGAAAAAAGAATCAGTGAACTTAAAGATTGTGAGAATAGAAATCACCCAATCTTAACCACAGAGAGAAAATGGGCTAGAATTAAATTGTACAGAGCCTCAGGAACCTGTGAAACAATACAAAAAATGATACATTAATTGCATGACCATATGAGGGTAGGGCTGAAAATGCTTCCAATTTTTCAAATTTGGCAAGAGGCAAAAAAGCAGCAGATTCAAGAAGCTGAGTAAACCCCAAATAGTATAAACATAAAAAAAAATCTATACCAAGATATATTATAGTCATATGTTTGAAAACTAAAGTCAAACAAAAAATTTGAAAGTAGCAGGAAAAGGAAATCGAATGGGTTATCAAGATTAAAAATTAAGAAAGAAAACTGTCTTTATTAGCACATAAACGATGGTCTTACAGAAAATCCCAATGAATCTACCAAAATAATTCCTAGAGCAAATAAATGAGTACAGCAAGCTTGCAGAATATAAGATAAATATAGAAGAATAAATTTCATTTTTCTACACTAGCCATGAATATATAAACATCAAAATTAAAATATATGAATAAGTAAAAATGATGTGGTACATATAAGCAGTGGAAGACTACTTGGCCATAAGAAAACATGAAATACTGCCATTTGTAACAACATAGATACATCTTGAAATGATCATGCTAAGTGAAGTAAGTCAGGTGGAAAAAGTCAAGAACCACATGATTTTACTCATACGTGGGATATAAAGAGAAAGCAACACATGAACAAACAAAAACACACACACATGGCAGTTACAGATAAAAAGTGGCGGGAGTGGGGCGAAAGTAGAAAAGAGTAAAGGGAGTCAAATATATGTTGATGGAAGGAGATTTGTCTTTGGGTAGTGAACACACAATGCAATATACAGATGATGTATTAATAGAATCGTACACTTGAAATCTATAAAGTTTATTAACTAAGATCACCCCGATAAATATAAAGAAAAAAATTGAAATGCAATGCTATTTACTATCACTCAAAAAAATACATGTAAATCTAACAAACATGTACATAAATTGTACACTGAAAGCCAGAAAATTCTTTTAAAAGATATAAACAATATATAAATAAGTAGAGAGAGAACTGTCTTTGTGTATTGGAAGACTAAACATAATAAAGATGCCAACTGTCTTTAAATTGCCAAAATCTTTAGTAAGAATTTTTTTTGGAGATTTTGTAGGTTCATTGTAAAAGCTATGTGTTAAGGTGAAAGAACTAGAATGGTTAAAACAATTTTGAAAAAAGGAAATAAAATGGAAGCAATCACTCTACTGTATATCAAGACTCATATGTTGTCAGTTATCATCGAAGGATTGCATGGTATTGGTGGAGGGAAAGACACATAGATCAATGGAGCAGGATAGAAAACCCAGAAACAGTCCTGTACAAGTATCAGTCCTGTATAAGTATTGCCAACTGATTTTTTAAAAAATTGCAAGAACAATTAAATGGAGGAAAGGTAGTATTTCAACAAATGGACATGGAGGAATCAGATATCTAAACACTCGTTTCGATGTGTACCCTGCTAAAAGTAGAAATGTGATCACTCTTTATACATAAAAATTAACTCAAAGTGGATCATATCCTTTTAGGAGAAAACATCAAAATATCTTTGGCATATAGAATTTCACAAGGTATTCTTATGCATAATATCAAAGGCACAATATATAAGTGAAAAATCAAATCATTGTATTTCATAAAAATTAAATCCTTTTCCATATTATGAGAATTAAAAGAAAAACTCTAGACTGAGAGAAAGCATTTGCAAACCATAAATCTAAGAGACTCATGTAGAATATATAAAAGACTCACAAACTTAATGGTAAAAAACAAAACAAACAGTTCAATTAGAAAATGAAGAAGAGTCATGAAAGACATCTCACCAAAATGATATACAAATGGGAAATGAGCTACTAAATAGGTGTTCAACATCACTAGCCAGTAGGTTAATGCAAATTTGGACTAACATGAGATATTACTACTGTGTCAAGGTCCAAAAGACCACCCCAGTTTGCTGATTCACTAGCAGGACTCACAGGACTCAGCAGATAGTCATACTGACAGCTCTGATTTCTTACAGTGAAATGATGCAAAGCAAAATCAGCCAAGAAAAAAGAGACATGGTGAGAATTGCAGTGGGAATCAGGGTCTAACAGGCCTCTCCCAGAGTAGCCACACAGAACATACTTCCTCCAGCAATGACTTGTGACAAAACATGTTAAATGTTGTCTGTCAGGGAAGCTCATTAGATACTCAGTGCCCAGGGTTTTTAATTAAGAGCTGGTCATGTAGCCAGCCTCTGCCCAGCATGTATTAAAATTCCAGATTCACAGGAGGAAAGCAGGTGTTCAACTTAAACCAAATTGTACAGTTTGGGTATGGTGAGACATTCTTGTAGAATGAGAAAAATTGATTTCTGGATATTTATCCCAGAGACATGAAAACGTGTGTACACATACAAACGTACACAGTTGTTCACAGCAACTTTAGTTGTAACAGCCCCAATCTAGAAAGAACACAGATCAGAAGTATTTTAACAGGTTAATTGTTAAATGGTGGTACATACATATAATAGAAAACAACTCAGGAATAAAAGGCTGCAAACTGTATGATTCCATTTACAAAACATTGTTACAATGATGAAGTATAAGTATATAGAGCTGATTAAGGGTTTCTAGGAGTTATAAATGGTAATTGGGGAGAGGGGAGGTGTGACTATGGAGCACAAGGAGAATCTTTGAGGTGGTGTAAGAGTTCAATCCCTTGACCGGTGGTTGTGATACCGATCTACATATGTGAGAAAATGACATCTAACTATACGGTCAATTCCAAGTTTTGATTTTTGTCTTAAGGTATGTAAGATATAACCAATGAAGAGAAACTGGAGGAAGGCTACATGGGATCTCCCTGCCTCTCTTTGCATCTCTGTACTATCTTTGTGAATCTATAATTATTTCAAAATAAAAAGGTAAAACAAAACTGTGGATAAATAATTGCTGTAATTATTTGAGATGAAAACATAGCACTGCTTCTGCCTTGATGGACTTCTAAAGTACATGCTTAAGCAGGAGTGCACACTAACTCATATTCGAACTAAAACATCAATCTATCTTGTCTTCCAAGAATAAAAAATAAAAATGATATGTTTTAAGCATAAAGAGGGAGAATAAAAATAATAAGTTGAACAAGTGGGGCACAATTGGTTTATATATAAAAATGGTTTTAATTGTGCCCAGATTTTTATGTGTCTTAATCCTGTATTACAAAGGTAGTATAATAAGGCAATTTGTGCCTTTATAATAACTTAATCCTCAAAATAAATGAACAAAATCTCTGCCATGTAGATATTGTCATTTTTATGTACAAAAGAGGCTGCCAAGTTTTAAGTATTCACCTAAAAGCAGATAAAGTTTTTGTTGCCTTTGTTTCACTTCAATTCTTTAAATCAATATTATTATATATTTTCGTGTGTCCTAAAAGTTAATATAATTTAGTTTTAATATAATTAGTTGCTTAATATGATAGAGTAATTAAAATATAATGTGTACTATATTTATTTAATAAACTAATATAATTAGTTTTGATTTACTGTATCAAGAACTAATTACATTATTTATAAATTTTTTGAAGTCAATATATAAAATAAATCTCATGAAACCAAACACAATATATTTGAAATTTGCTCTCTCTATAGGTATTTTATTGTTTTTCCACCTTTGCTTTAGAAATTAAGATAAAAATTCAAGAAAAAAATTTTACATTTATGAAGTTTTTTCTCTACAATACTTAAAAATTAAAACCAAAATAGTTAATTGATAAGAATACTTAAAATCATTTATAATATATCAAATAAATGATTCATCATGTATGGCAACATGAAAAATACATGCAAACAATGCTAAATTAGGCAATCAGAATTTGCTGTATGAAAATACTTGGGAAATTGTATGGGCACATATGAGTAAAAACTAAAAATATATATATAACTGAAAATTATTGTTTTATTAACAGTTTTTAATTATACCCTTTTCTTAAATGTTTTCATTAATGCTACTTGGTTTTTTTTTACTAAATTTTTAAAACAAGATTAGTATTTAAAGGTTATTAGGTAGTTTTATCAACTTAACTATTGATAACATTTAATTTTGAGAGAATTGATACTATAATATAAAAATCTATTGAGGCTTAAACATACGTTTGTGCTGTGTACATTATGCCAGCATTGAAAAAAATGTACTGTCACTTAGTAAGATTAAAAAAAAAATTGCAAACTGATATTTACAATGGTTAATAATATATCTAATTCATATTCACTGAATAAACTATAATAAATACAACAAACACTTTTAGAACAAATAAAGAAAGATAACTAATAAGATGTTTGAGTCATAGTGGAATACCGTTCAATAGGCCTCTGGATAGTTTCAGGATTACGTTTTTCTCCAGTACTGAGTTCACAACCATTCTAGGATAGACTACATCAATTTTCATACCATTTGCCTCAATTTACTGCTGTTTTGTCTTTTCTAACATTCTTTTCTAGCTCCATAAATAAAATAATTTTCTTTTGAAGTGTTTGGCAGTCAAGAATGGGAGATACTTACCTTTCTACTCATTGCACTAACCACCACCTTATATCTTTGCAGTATGAACCCAGCCATCTTATCTATATTCTTAGAGCTGAAAAATAAAGAAACTATTTTTTTTGGGGGGGTGCACAAATTATATTTCTAAAACTTTGCTGAGGAACACTGGTACTAATCAGAGTGAGTTTCAGAAACAGCCTAATAAAGTTTACAGTTTTCCACCAATCAGGAAGAAGTAAGTATATCACAGTCTCAAAGGCAGACAAATGTAAACCCTAAAATGTATTATAAATAAAATGTATTATAAATAAAATAAATAGCAAAAGGTATAAAATATTTCTAATTACAGAAGTTTCTAAAATTTGAAGTACTTTCTTAAAAAATACATTAGAATTCCTATTTTTCACCAATTTCTGAGTTTATTTTCATCTTTAATGGCAATTTTTACACAAGAACACCATAGATTTTTTTTTCAATGACTGTTTTCAAGAGTAAAAATATAGAACATTGATTTAAACCTTACCCTATTATTGGCATACTAAGAAGGCGCAAATCAAAATTAGTGGGAGAAGAGAGAGTATTTTAACTTCAACAGACTAAACTCGAACCATAGTTAAAAAATATATATTACTGAATTAATTTTATTTACAAATTTGTGATTTTTCTCCTTGCTACTGTATTTAATACTAGAATATAGAAATAATTTAAAAATAGCAAATATGAAATCTACAATTTACATATTAAAATTGAGTTTCACTGCACTACCATTCTCAGAATATGAATTCATTTACTTAACCAACATTTGTTATTACTTTCACTGTACCAGAAACTATGCTAGGCATTAAGAAAAAAAATAGATGGAAATAAACTTTGAACTTACTTTTAACTAATAGAGTAAGGTAAACAACCCAGGAGCCAACAAATTATAATGCAATGTAAAAGAAAATGGTTTTATTTGCGTGTGTATGTTACTGATCTCAAGGAATTCATTTTGCCTGCACACATCACAACCAATGGAGACACAAACAGGAGTTTGTAACAAAGACAGTAGGGAATACTTAAGGAAATCAAGCCCAGAGACACAGGTGAGCTAGCACTGGAAGACCTGACTCCTCCAGGACATACAGGTTACAGATTAAACAGGGCAAAATCACAAGACACTGTGAGTTACATGTTCCAAGTTGTGTTGGAAGCTGATTGGTTGGAGGTGAGGTTAGGATAATGAATTATTTCTTCAGGTCTTGAGGAAAGTCTGAGGTGTTTTCTGGATTTCCTCTGTCAGGTTTCATGGGAAACTAGCTAAGTAGATGGTTATTCCACCTTAGGGCTCAGGAACCGAAACGTAACTTAGGTCAAGATGTTATCTTTACCCTGCCCAGGGTCTAGACCTTGTGACCATTAGTCAGGTCCAGGGTACTCTCTTCTGATGAGAGTCACTGATTATCCAGGGGAAAGTCTTGGTCTCTGAAGTGAGGTAGGACAATTAATTTTGCAGCTTGTCCTAAAAAAGTGCTACATACCACGTTGCTGAATATCACTACGGTCACCTTCGAAGCATTCCCCTTGGAAAGCTGTGCAGTGATGCCAATGTCTAGTCCACCCTTCAAAGCAATTTTGGAATTCTTTTTCTAGAATGGCCAGCAGAACTGTTCTCATACCGAAAGTCTAATTATTAAGTTCACGGACTTGCCACCTTGTGCTTACATTGGCAGCACTGTACAAACAACTTGGTGAAGTGTCATAACCTTGCCAAGGATATGACACCGTACCGGGTTGGCTACGGTGACAGCTCTGATGGCCATTCCAGAGAAAAGTTTTAAAATTGCTTTAAAGAGTAGATTAGGTGCTTCTGTCAGTGCACAGCTTCCCAAGGGGAATTCTTTGAAGGTGACCATAGTGATATTCAGCAATGAGGTGTGTAGCACTATTTCTAGGATGAGTTTGCTAAATTAATTGTCTGACTTTGTATGTATTCATATATAGAGGGTACCAAAAATGCATACACATTTTAAGGAAGGAAAAAACTGGATTAAAATTGTAATACTATATACCAATAACAAAAGATGAGTACATGTTTTACTTCTAATTACAAGAAGTGTTCAAAGTGGTTACCATCAGCATCTAGGCACTTCTGATTACAGCAAACTACTACTTGGGCAGTGCTGACCTAAGTGTCCATTTATATCACTGTGCATGCCATTACAATTTCTTCCCAAAGTACCACCAGTGTAGCTAGTTTTCTATGGTACACCACATTCTTTAAGTTCGCACATTAGGTAGAAATCAAGGGGTGTTAAGTCAGAAGATTGTACAGAAAACTCAAACAATGTTTTTGAATTTCAATACCACTTCAAAATCGTTTTACCCTTCTCCAGTGACAACCTCACTTCCATCATTTTCTTTGATTGCCCTGTCTGTACAATGGTAAAGGTAGCATTCATTTTATTAATGTCATCTTCTGAGCAAACATCATACTACACATTGCTACTGTAATTCAACTTCGAAAAGTAATGCACAGATAATAGCTCCTAAAATATGTATACATTTTTTTGGCCCCTTGGTTTTTTTTTTTGTTGGGGGGGGGAAGGGGAAAGAGAGAGAGAGCCCACTAGGATTTGAAAATAAATTTTATCAAAGTCATAAGGACCCTCTGTTTCACGTACACAGTTCTGAGAGAGCACAAAAAATAAAAGAATTTGTGTTTTCTTGGCATGACAGAGAGTGCCATAAAAAGCAAAGGATATTTGAGTTGGGTTTTTAATATTTGTGCTGGGTCTTCAGTACAAAAGAAAAAATTGTGGGAAAGGCAATTCTAGGCAATGAAGTGTAAATTGTGCCAAGCTGTGTGACTATGAAAGAGCCTAATGTGACTATGGTATGGTAAAGAGCTTCGTTGGCCACAAAGTCAGAGTTGGGGTGGGAAGATTGGAGATTGTAAACAAGGTTGAAAAACAGAGACCCATGTTATGGTATAAAATGTGTGCCTATATTTTAAGACAAGCTAAGAGTTTGAATTTTATTCTTTATGCCCAGGGTGCCAACCAATGTTAATACTGGTAAGTAGATGATTTATTTGCATTTCAACTGTGATGACTGGAATGGCAACATGACATGGCAACTATAACTAGGTAAACTAGTTGTACAGGAACCAGCTAGAAGGTTGTTTTATAGTATTCAAGTGACAGATGTGAGGGCCTGAAATGAAGTAGCAGCAACGAGAGAATAAAAGAGAGAATAAATTTCTTAGAGACATATCTGGCATACATTTGAGAGGATTATAGTCGAAAGACTTGATGAACAGTGTTTGTATTAAGTTTGGTAAGTAATCAAAGCAATTTTCTTTCCTGTTTTCACATTCTTTGAAATGAAACAAATCACTTTTAATTTCTTTTCTGAAATTTGAAATACAATATTTAGCTGCTTCTTTCTTCTAATCCATCTGAGACTTTTTCTCAGATGGCAGACATTAGTGATCAATTGTCAAATAAATGAATGATTCAACATAAACATGCTCTGTATACTTAAATTGTTTATATTTATCTATCTAAAATATAGGTAATTAGGTTTTTTAGTTAAAATATTTGGCAAAATATTTTAGCTTCCTGTCGGATTAGATTAGTGTCTCCTTTATCACTACCTGTGTTTATTTAAATTTTATTGCCAGTATATTTTGTCTCTTCATGGAGCTTTGCACTGTTCTTCAAAGGTTTACTGTTATCCCTGTGTCATGTCCCTAAATTGCAAATTTTATGTCTTTAACGAATTGAGTAAATTTATGGTTTCTATATTATTAAATATTTATTAAATTAAAAAAAGTTAATTCAGTGTTTATTGCCAGAAAATTTGAGTTTTTTATTCAGCACATGTATAGGTACAATTTAATTGAAATTATAGATATGTATGTATGCATGTGTGTATATATATTTTTAAAACATTTTCTCATTTCTTATGCTTGAATATTTACCAAATCTTCAAAACTCATATAAAATGCTACTTTTTACAGTTTTTCTTCACTTACTTAAAAATACATAGTACTCTATTACTCCTCTGAATAATAATATTTGCATCTCTCCCATTGAATTTATAATATTCTCTATTATGCTTTATTTAACTATATTATCTCACTCATAGACTTCATGAGAGTTAAGACAGCATTACATTCCACTGATTATTGTCTATAGATATTAGAAAGTAACTTTTCTTTGAAACAATAATATGTGGTCTTTGGCTTTTAAAGTACTTAGAACTTCCAGACAAACCAAAGAGAAATGGAAATAATAATATAATTCTAACTATATACTACAGGTTCACAAAAAACTAAAAGTCACTTCTACATCTCATGTACACCATTAGTGGGTAATAAATGAGAATGTTGTTTTATAATTTGCACGTTGAACTGTTCTACCATCAAATTTCTAACAGGTGTGGTCAAGGGGGAGCACTTTGTGACTCTCAAACAACCCACTTTGACTAAATAAAATATTAATTCAAAATTATAATACCTTGGAAAAATAAAATGTTATTATTCACTCAAAATATACTTCTTAATTAGTCATAAGTTAAGAACTGCTGAAAATGAGTATTGGGCACATGATGGTTTACAGTACTATTCCTTCTACTTTTGCATACCTTTTTTTCATAAAATATTAAAAACTTCATCTAACAGCTCTTTTAAGACACCTCTGTGTATCACTTTATTAATTTTAAATATATGATTAGAATAGAATATCACTCATATTCCTTCAGATGTTCTACAATCTATGATGTTCACAAAATAAAATTTCAAAAACATATACTCATACAAATTAGTAAACTTAAGAATTCAACATACAAATAGTCAATCCTATTTATTTCTGAGAAAGCTTTAGAAGTTTTTTTTATGTCAACCATCCAGTAGTTAATTATCTACATATTTCCACATATGTATATACCATTGTGAATCATTTTAGAAACAGTCAGAATATTACATACAGATTCTATAAAAATGTTTTAGCCAACATACATCTATATTCCTTAAGAAAATGAATAGAATTAAGAGAATGAATAACTTAAAAGAATTAACAACTCAATAGAGGCATGAACAGATGGAAAGCTATACTTAGAAACTTCTATCTTATCCCCCAAATTGTTTTCTCTTTTTAAGGGACCACCAGCTTAACTATATTGGTTGATATCCTTGGTTGTGGTAAAATGATTGAATTCACAGTTCTTCAGGTCAGAGGTCTAGCACAAGTGTCTGGGTTCTCAGCTCAGGGTATTACAAGACTAGAATAAAATCATGGCCTGTCTGAATTCTCATCTGAAAACTCTGGAGAAATATTTGCTTCTAAGATCATTCTTGTCATCAGAATTCAGTTCCCTGTGGTTGAAGACCTGAGGGCCTATACACTTGCTGGTGGGCTGCTTGGGGTCAACCTGCTCCTAGAGGCCACATGCATTCCTTGCCACGTGGGCATTGTTCTTCCAGCCAACAATGGTACCTTATTTTTATCTTGTGCTTCAATCTCTGATTTTCTGCAGAAAACTCTGATTTTAAAGGCTTCATCTGATAGGTCAGGCGCCCTGGATTATCGCATTCATTTAAGACAATTGATTTGTAACCTTAATTACAACTGCAAAAGCCTTTCACAGAAAAGCCTAAATTAGTGTTTTATTTAAACAGGAAAAATGTATGTGATTACTAGGGTCCTAGAATCTCTGGGAGCTATCTTAGGAATCTTCCTATCACACTGTGGTTATAAAAACTTCTATACCCTATACAAAAGATTCATAATCTACATGCATGTACTTAATACAAGTGTTAAGAAGTTCTAAAGTAAAAAACAAAAATACATTACTTAAACTTTCTTTGTGACCACCAGTGCTTTAATCTATTAACATGTTGCTATTACCCTGTGGGTAGTGGTGGCTACATTCTCTTCTCCAGGTCAACTTTCTATTTGCTAAAGCAGGATGTAATGATGATTGGAAACAAGGGAAGGAGTTAAATTATTATAAATGTATTATTATTATCATTATTATTATGAGAGATTTATTTCTTAAAGTAAAAAGTATAAACATTTTTTATCACGTAGGGAAATAATTGCCAGAAAACTTTCTGTGTTGCACTTCAAGTATTTAGTCCCTAAAAAGTCATAATGTGCAAATAGCTCAGTGGCATTATGGCATTAATAGCTACTATTTTTTCTTATTTTTACATTTTATGGTTTATTTTCTAACTTCACTGAATTTGTCACCACCTCATCAACTTCTGACAGGAAATTTAAAAAATTAATTCTGAAAGTATGTAGTGTCTCAAAAGCAGTAATAATTATATTCTCATCTAATTATAAATACTTCTATGATAATGGGATTTAAATTTAACTTTAATTTTTAAATGTTTAGTAAATAAGATATTGAAATGAAAAATGTTAATGTATCGCAAAATGATAAACGATATAGTTTTATTTGTAAAAATTAGGCTTTTTATTTAAGTAAAATATTAAAACAAATAGAATATTTTTTCTTGGCAAGTAAGTGTTTTGAAATGAAAAAAATCCCTAAAGCAGAAATGATTCTTAGATGGATAACTGAATTTACCTTGAAAACTATGTTTTCTACTCTAAATAAACAATGGGTTGGCACTATAGAGATTATATTGCCCTGTATTCTTGCTATTTCTTTCTATAAATGAAAGGAAATGGTATCACAGGATGTATTATGAATCTCTTAGGACTTGAATATTGGAACAATAATTTGTTACCACTTTATGGATGGCTTAACATCCAAAGTGAGCCACTAATATTTTAGTTAGAAGCTAATTAGTATACAGTTCACTTAGGGTATGAAAAAGAAAACAGCATGCTACAAAAAAAAAATGTAACTTTTGCTTTCCAGTTTTCTCAAAATGATTCATCTAATATTAACAAAGACTATACGTCTATTGTACTGATGTTCTGAATTATAACTACAGTTTATATTACCATTTTAAATGCATGTATAGTTCCTTAAATTCAGATTAATTTCTGTTAAATTGCCTTTGGCACCATGGGAAGCTGCTTGGGGAAGTCAGAGAGATCAGAGTAAATTAAAGACTGAAGTATTTTGCATACCACCCATACCCTCTATCTCTTAGAAATGTTACCCACATTCAGCTGACAGAGGGAAAAATGAGGTGTAAGAAGGGTAACTTGCCAGGCCTTATTAAGGTGAAGTGTGTGGGATGCATTGCTACCATTCAAGCACTATATTTCCTTAGCTCACTAATCTGGCATGATACCAATTTTCTGTCCTAAACTCTATAGACCGAATGAATGCATGACTGCTATATCAGGCAGCCTGTGCAAAATACTTGACTTCAGCAAATTTTTGACAAGCACCATTCATTAATCTTTGTTTCATAATTCTCACCAGTATGCACACCCTGCCTTTCTGTTCCCATCTGCAAGTAAATTGGATTTTAAGAAAATCAAGAGGTCAGCAGAAGATGTTAGAGTATACGTTTTTCTATTGAAACCAATCAGTAGACCTGGGCAGCAATGTCAATGGTTAAAGTTAGTAGAACTTGTCCATATTCCAACAAAATCATCAATTTATAATAGAAGCAATATTGTGTGGAGGCCCATGAGGTATCAAAAATAAATAAACTTACAGTAAAAATATGGAACAAATTAGCCTATAGACATTTATGGCCTCCAAGTATAGTTATGTAAAACATACTTCAACTGCAGTAAAATATTAGGAATAGTGTCTGATTTTAAGGTCTAAAAAAAAGTTACCAGATTTCTCTTTCCTGTAGCAATCCATTAGGTAACTTAAGCTCAGGCAAGGAGATCAAATTAAATATCTGGAAAAATGTATACTGAAAATATATGTTGTAAGATGTACAACTAGTGAGGTAATAAGGCATTACAGAGTCAGGATCAGAGAGAACAAACAAACAAACCAAACTGTTATCTACACATTTGGGGTCTTGTTTGTTGTATCAGGCTTAGAATTTGGGAAACTTTCGTACCAGAGTAAGAGGACAAAAAGTACAGCTCTGGACCCACCAAGAAGTACGAACCCTGATGAACACAGCAGACACCATGAAGGCAAAGCCAAGTGCTGTGTCTCGATGTGCACATTCACTGGAAATAATTTGTCCTTACTAAGATTGAAGCACAGCTTCAAACTATCTAAAAACTAACTATGGTGATAGAAGGAAGATGAATTTTGGTGGTGAACACACAAATATATGCAATATATACATGATGTGTTATAGAATTGTACACTTGAAACCTATATAATTTTACTAGTCAATGTCACTGTAATAAATTGAATAAAAAACCTAAATTAAAATTTTAAAGAGCTCAAATGATCTCTACTAATTTTACTTACAATGTTCAACACTCAATCAGAAATAATTAGGCATATAGAGCAAGACAATTTGATGTTAGAGACAGATTCATGGAAAATCTAGATGAAAGAATTATCACATGTACATTAAATTAAAACTATGCTAATACATTAAAAATAAAGAGTTTAATAATTTTGACAGAAGTCTTGATCTTTCAAAAATAACCAAAGGGAAATTCTCTAATTGAAAATTATAAATAACAGTAATTAAGAACCTGAAGGATCAGATTAATGCATTAGTCAAAGCTGAAAAAATCACAAAATAGAAATATAGAACTAAAGAATAATTAAAAATGAAGCTTAAAGATATAAAGAAGAAGAATATATAAAATTGTACAAGGTATATGGAGGATATAATAAAAAGTGAATTACACTTGTAATTGGAGTCTCAGAGGAGATAGAGTGAAAAATATGAGTATAAAAATCACAATATTTGAAGGCATACTGTTAGAAAATTACCAAATTTTAGCTGTGCAACAACCAACAACACGATGAACTCAAAACTGGATATATGTAAAGCAAACCACAATTATGTCAAGCATATTAATTTTGTTGAAAACCAAAAATAATTCCTAATAATAGCCAAGGAATTAAAAAGCAAAACTTAGACTTACAGCCAAGTCTTATTTAGAAGCAAGAAATCTTAAAATAATCTTTTTTATCTCTAACGTCATTACTCTTACATTTTCATAAATAAGTTGGCCCATTAACATGTACTTTAGCACCAATACCATAAAGTCTTTTTTATACAATTTTATAACATATCCTTCCCCACCTTGGGCGTATTTTATAGAAAAATGTTGCTTATACTTGATTTTTTGTTCTAATATTAAAATTAAGAATTAGCTTATGTTTTTAGTTTTGTATAAATAATCGTAAAATCATATAGTATTTTAATTTCAGTTAGACTGTTTCTCACTTCTAGATGATCTAGTTGATATAACTTTTAAATTGATGTCATTTTATATAGTTTCTGCTTCCTTCAAGATGCATTTACATATGTTAAAATAGTTTTCATATATAAATTTGTATATTTATATATGCTATATGTTATCATTTTATATTCTGTGTCTCATAATTTAATATCCAAAATATTTTTGTTTGTTTCTATATTAAACTTACACTGAGTTATTTTGTTAAATGCCTTCATTGCTTTGTTGTGTGCATGTCACTAAAAAAGAAAAAAATATTTGAAGCATAATCTGAATTCTAATGAAAAAGATACGAGTCTTTGTCTGACAGTTGACTATGGTCACTGCTAGTATGTAAGAGACTTAAACTAAGTTTAAGCTAAAGATTTCTCAAAAGATCCAGTTGAGTGACACATTGGATGTCAGATCCTTATGAAAGTTGGTAAACTTTCAGTTGACCCTAGCACTGTTAATAATATGGTTCTTTTAAAAGAATTCTGATATTCTGGAAGTTATTGGTTCTATTTTACTCCACCAAAACCATGTTCAAATTTGCCCGTCTCAGCAGTTACTCTCAGAGAAAGATATTTTTCTACTTATTTATCTCTCTGGCTTTTGAACTTGACTTCAACTTTGCCTAGTAATTCCTTGTGATCTTCTCAACACTTCAATGATTTTAAAGAAATATTTTGTAATGTTATATCTAGGAGTGAAAGTTATAAGGTTGGTTCTGATCATTTATTCCATCACCTTCAGAAAAAAAAAGTCCTCCATTGAATTTTTATTTTAATATACATATTTAATATAGATTATGTATATATTTCTATTATACATTATATACATATCAATTTAGATTTATTTATATTTTTGTTTTTTATTAAAATCTACCCAAGCCTTTATTGATAGTCTCTTTACTTATATTGTCAATTTTACCTTTTATTTCTATAAGCATATTAAATATATTTTTATATTATGTATCTGGTAATTCCAATAATTACAGTATTTTTAGTTCTGATTCTGAAATTTTTATTTCAGTTAATTCTCACTCAGGATGGATTTTTTCTTGTCAACTTATTTCTTTGTAAATATTTTATCTTAAAAATAAATCTTGGAGATATGTTAAAGTCTTATTAAAAGTTTTTTTTTTCCGGAAAATATTAGTTTTGCTCCTCTCAAGTAACTGGAAATTAGGAATTATCTGGGACTACTTTAAAGCTTTCATTGAGTTAATTGATTTCAAACTTTTGTTTTTTTCAAAATGTGTCAAAAAGCCACAAAAAATAAAAGGTTGCTATTTTTACTATTTTATGCATTTAATGTAAACATTTTGAGCTGCTTTGTATATAAATAAAATTATTTTTATTTTAATTTTATGTTATATAGTAATTTACCATTATATTGAATTATAGCAAAAAATACCCAAAACATACTAAGTAGCATCAATTAGATTTAAGAATAGATAAATTAGAATCTAATGGCATTGATGACATAAAAAATTTATTACAAAATGTTACACAATGTGGCATACAAAACATCTTTGCTGTTGATAGTGCAAGTCATAGTAAAACACATTTAAAAATCTTATAAATGGAGAAAAGTCCTTGAAACAGTTTCACACTGAATAACAATTTTATAATAATTGCGGTATTTATATTTTTAAGTAAATACAGTTAAGGAATTTTGTTAAAATAAATAATTACATTAAAGCATCAAATTTTTCTATTGTTATTCATTCTTGAAGAACACTAAAATATAGAAGAGAAAACTTTTCTAGAGGAAAATGGTGTTTTGAGCTTGTAGAGTATACTCAAACTCTGCAGTCAGTGGCTAGAAATATTCATCAAATATATCCAAATGTCAGAGATTAAGCTAAATATTTAGCTTATAGTATAAGCACTACATAATAATTTTTAATATCAAATACATTTACAGAAGACTGTGCTTGCAAAATCCCAGGAGAGATTTCTTTTTAGGCAAAAAAAATGTGTCCCAAACATCTCCTTCTGTTTTTTTAGAATTTGAATTTTACCTAACTGAAGATAAAGTCTTATCACAATTTCAACTTTATAAAGAAGAGTTTTCTGATCCAACCTCATATCCAGGCTTTGCTTCATTTATGTCATGTTGTCAGTTAAAACAGAAGTTCCAGGTTTTCTGAGACCAAGGGTCAACTGATGCTCCTAAGTTAATTTAGTGTTTTCTCATGTCTCTTGAGTTGCATTTCTTATAGTTGTAAAAATTCTTACAATTTTCTTATTTTTCTAACAGCATAAATTTTTTAAGAATGAATTTTTTAGTTTTATCTAGCATAATTTATGTTCTATTGGGAAGAATTATTTTGATATGTACTCTGCTAAACATAGACACATAATTATATACAGAGATCTTTTGAGATAGGATAATTGAATTAAAGAATACACTTTGCTGAAATTTTCAACTATAGAAAATGTGGACCTTTATAGTACTAAATTTTTTCCTAATGTAAAAAAACATCTCTTTTCTTCCTCTTTGAACCACAGCTATACTTTTAAACCAAACTATTTTTTCCTCCTTTGGAATTGTAAAAAGGCAATTATCTTCTCATTGTCACTCCTGTCTATATTTTTTTAATTTTGAATTTAGATATTATATTTCCAATTTTGTTATTTTGGAACATTTTCTTAAATAAAATAAATTTCAAATTTGTATCAAATATTAATAGAAAAAACTCAATATATGGAATATTACCATTATGGGGGGAATAGACTTACTCAGTATATCAATTAATATGTTTTCTTTTTTTTTTTTTTTT
>PVJL010013290.1:0-32951 GCA_004026885.1 Lyroderma lyra
GCGCCACGTCCCCCACCCCCAGCGGTGCGCAAGGGGAGCGCCACGTCCCCCCCAGCACTTGGTGGCGTTAGAGTTTTTGAGGTTCACGTTCTGCTGCTGAAACGGTACCTCGCTGGGGCCTCAGTTTCTAGTTCCCCGACCGCCCGGTAAGTTGACTGTCCCTTCACATGCGTTCGCTCGTCGTGAATTGCCCATTGTGTCTTTAGAACATGCTTGTGTTAGCCCATTTGTGTTCTTCACGTCGACTCCGGCAAGTCCCTTACCGGCCCCTCAACCGAAAGCTCGTCCGGTGTTTGCATCGTGAGTGCGTTCCTAATTTTCTGTCTGTTCGTGTTCTTCAAGGTTCCTTTTGATGAACCATTTCAATATAGTCAAACATCCATTTTTTTCTTTTGCAGTTTATGTTTTGGGGACTTGTTAAATCTTTCACCTATGTGAAGGTCTATGAAGTACAGTTATGGGTCCTATAAGATCTTGAGTTTTTAAGTTATTTCTTTACACTGTTTTTTCTAAGATGTTTTACCAGATAACATATTTTACAACAAACTTTATCCTTAGTGAATGCTGTCCCTTAAGTTCCGGAGTATTTCTACTGCTTTCAAAAAATGTGTTTTAATCATCTTGAAGGTTAAAAGTAATTTGGTTAAAAACAAACAGAAACCTCCCCAGATTCAGAGAGTTGGACCGTCGCAGTTTCCCGCCTGCACAGACGTCAGCGCGCACGGCCTCCAAGCTGGGAGTGGAGAGGTTTCACTCTAGCTCTCCAGCTGGGGCATTGCTGTTCAGATAAGAGAAGCAGGAAAACGTAGTCAGACACCAAGCTTGGTCTGGCCGCATGTAGTAGGTGTGTGTGTGTGTACATGTGTGTGTACATGTGTGTACATGTGTGTACATGTGTGTCCCTCATTCCATATGACTTCCAAGCAGCACCACGAAGAGAGTTTGTCATCTGTAAGATGATTTTGTGTTACTGGATGAACATCAATCACTTGTGCTTTTCAAAGAAGGGTTTCATTGTGCCAGGAGATTTTTTTGTTTTTTTTTAGTTCAATATAAGACATGACCAAAAAAAAGTTGTGGCAGAAATATTTGGGTATAATGTAGGGAGGATAAATCAATTGCAAAAATTTAGAAATATAGCTAAATACCTAGCCAGCATATACTAAAATTGTACATTCTCTCACTTTTCAAATTCAGAAAATGAGAATAATTATGGAGAAGTTCAAATTCCCCACCCAGTTGCTGAGTTGGGCCGAGAGGGCAGTAACTGAATGCTGCCTGCTGCACGACCCGGCTTTTGACGGTCCTTCCCATTCAGCTCTTTAGACAGTCTCTTTGCAGTACAAATCCCACGTTGTATAAGTTCACCTAGAAATAGCGAGTTCTCTTTTTACCTTTTAAAAACAAATTTAACCAAGTGGCCAAAATATAATTTCAGACTACGACCAGATGTTTCACTGTTTGCAGACACAGCAGGGTCCTTTGTCTTACCGTGTCACTGTGCCCAGGAGCGTGTGTTTATGTCCTGTGCTTACATAGAACAGATCACGGCGCAGGGGGACCCAGCACACCTGCAGGCGTACTCAGCGGGCCACCTGCAGGCGTACTCGGCGGGCGGCGTGCCCAACGGCCGTGTGCGCTGCAGGATTCTCTTCTTCCGTTATTGGAAGCTCGTTCAGCTAGAAATGGAAGGCGGTTCATCGCCAGAAACAGGTTTGATTTCCTTAAAAGGCAGTTATTTCTTTTTCCCTCAGCTTCTCTGGAGAACTGGCTACAAAGTGGGAATGCCTGTCCTGTGAGTCACCGCAGAGCAGCATGTAGCGTTCAGATAGGATCAGCACGCAGCCGACCCCGGTTCGACTTTGTGAGCAAGAGCTTCATTTGTAAAAGGACGTTTTAGGGATTGCATTTTCTCAATTCAACGTTGTGGATAAAATAAGTTAAAAAAAGAAAAAAAAAAAAAGACCGTCCAGACAAGGAAATGAAATTTGCGTTAGCCTTTTCAACTCCGTGTGTCTAAGACATGACAACTGTAACTGTGCTAGGTAGTGATCCTGGAATCCTTCTTCGGGTGTTCGCAGTGCTGATGCAATGACTATTTTAGATTCCCAAGCCCACCAAATTACATAAAAGGAAGCAACTGTACCCCCCAGAGGCTGCTCAGGCCCAAAAAATGAAGGCTGTTAAAAAATTAAGGATGCATCTGAGGAACTCTGCAGCATTACCCAGCAGACGTGCCCTTGGCTGGTTCCCCACATGAACGTATCCTCTGAAAACGCAGACACTGCCTTCCTCACGAGCACAGAGGGAGAGCTTCAGAAATGCCTCTTGGATCTTATTCAAGAAGACTTGCTCACTGCACACTTAGCTGTCCTGACACAGGCGTGGCGGACGTGCGGGCGGCAGACCTGACTGTCCTCCTCCAGGGCCTGAGGGCCTCCCTGTCCCCCAAGCTTGTGCCCTGCCGGCCAGTTGCAGTTGATTAGAATTGGACTTTGAGCCGGAATTTCTCAGCAATCACTGTACTTGCCATTCTCCCTCTCGTATTTTGGCTCCTTTTATATCCTGACATAATTAAATGAAAAATGTGTTAGGTTTTGGCTGGCAAAAAAAGTCATGGGAGAGTAAAATCAGTCAAGAAATAAATTTAAGGGCGTGTCTGAGTGGTGGGAGGTCAGGCACGTCCATCAGGACCTCCCCGAGTAGGAGGGCGGTGGAGTATTTAGGAAGCAGCACGAAGGCGGCCTGAGGCCGGGGGTTCAGCAGGGACGGTGGCGGGGGTTCCTTGGTTGCCCTTGGGTTTCCCACATCTTGCTCCCACTTCTGCTGCAATCGTGAGGTCCCCCTGCAACGCTCCATCATGCAAGGGCCCTCTTGCTGGTCCTGCCCCTGTGACCTTTGACAATGGGGGAGGCAAAGAGAGATCGGCGGTAAGCCAGAACCAGCAAAAACATGACTTCTCTCTTTTTCTCTCTCTTTTCTTCTGGCCTAACAAAGCGTATTCATCTGAGTGTCAGCTTTAAAACTGTCCCGCTGTCAGTACACATCCGGTATGGTCCCAGGGACGCAGAGATGCCCACTAGAATGCTTGCATTAGCACAGAGGAAGTCCCACGTGTGCCGTGATGAGCCACCGAGATGGTGCGGTGTCACCACAGAAGATGCACTCAGGATGGGGGGGGGGCATCGGCGGATGGTGGGGGGACAGCCGGAACCTCTCCCGGAAGTGGGAACACACGAGCCAACGCTGCAACGCCAAGACTGAGTCTGCCCGGAGGGAGCAGAGGGTCTCAGGGAGGGTCCGCGGTCAGCGTCAGGCGTGAGTCCGCGTGGCCGGTCAGGACCCTGAGCGCCGGCGTCTGCCCCGGCCGGATCAGGGTGTAAGCAGGGGCGGGAGGCTGGTGCTGCAGAGCCCCCCACACACGGGGTCTCAGACTTGTGTGAGGGCGGTGGGGAACCATTAAACCCTTGACGCACGTAAGGAGTCAGCATGACCCACCGTGGAGGAAGAACAGGTTGGGGAGAGTCGGCCTGCCGGGAGGGCAGGTTCAAGGTTATGGTCCTGGTTTAGGGGACAGAGGAAGAGGGCTGGGAAGGGGGCGGTGAACGCCTTGGAGGAGACAATTAGCTTCTGCACCATAGGGTGGTCGAAGGGATGTGGGCGGTGGAGGGGTCTGCCGTGGGGTCGGAGACCGCGTGTGCGAGGCCGCGCCTGGGCCCTGGTGTGGCCGTCGGGCATGCCCCCACGCATCAAGGACCACGGGTCGCTGCAAAGTTGCCGGAGCGTGTCAGGCGGCCCCTCCTGTTACGGGCGCACCCTCACTCCGGGACTGCAGGCTCTGCAGGAAACCTTTGCACGTTCTTCCTGGACACGGTGTTCTAGAACTGGCAGAGGGGGGTCTTAGGGCCTGACTCTAATGAGGAGTCCAGAAACTTGTACCTGGGCTTTGCCTTTATCACTTGGGATGGAGCAAAGTCATGGGCGTTCTGAGTTCATTCCTGTGTAAGAACACAGCTCTTGGGCGGGTGGCATCATCCCTAAACGTGCACCCTACGTGCTGGCAATGTAGAAGCCAACAGCGGGTTCGCGGCAGGAACCACCAGGACCTCAGCCAGTGTTGGGGGCTGGGCCGAGCCTGCTGGCATGTCCCCGTCATCCCCTGCCTGTCCACGCCCACCTTCTGAGGCTCCTGACCTGAGGTGTCTGGCTCACCTCCTCTGTGCGGACACGGTGATGAGCTGGAGAGTCCAGAAAGGTGCGGAGCAACTTCCCTGCAGATCCTGCTTTCCCCGGCCCAACAAAGAAGCTCGGCCCCGGGAACCCGGGCAGCCCGTCCCACCGACACCTCCGTGCTTCAGGGCAGCTTTCCTCTGGGCCACTCTCCAGGCGGCGAAGCAGCTTCTCGCCAGCCCTGTGTCTGTTGCTCTCAGTTGCAAGAGCCCAGATAGTGTGCACTGGCGTTGAGTAGCTAACACGTTACTGGATTTTGAAAAACTGTCCTGTGAATTGCTGTCCAAGGCCATAAAATCTCCTACGCGACCTTTACAGCTGTAGGAATCCAGTCACTGAATTTGTTTGGGAGTGAGGGTGACCCTCCTCCCACGGGATGTCCCTTGGGCTGCCCTGTCCGTTCATGGTGAGACGGGGCACGTTGCTCGCCCCTCTGTCTAATCAATGCCTGATACCAGCCTCCCTGCCTATAGTCTAATTAATTTCGTGAAGGGCCCCAAAGGCTTAAGAATGTGGTCATTTCAGTGCCATGGTAACTCAGAAAATGCGTGTTAGGGGGACATCAGGAGGGAACCTTCCTGACATAGCAAGAGAACCCAAGGACATAATTTCTTCCCTGGACTCGCTGGCATCTGAGGCATCGGGAGGAGTTTGCTGTCTACACTCAGCAGCCAGTAGCGTGTCACCTCACACCACGTGCACATTGGCCCTGAAAGCCCCGCCCACTTGGAAACGATACACTGAGATGCTTTCCCACCCCCACGTCCCACTCCAGGTCTTGCATTCTCTGCTAGTTGTAGTTTATTGCCATCACCTTGATCTCAGGGTCTGTGACCTGTGTCCTGCTTTCTTGTCCTTCAAGACTGCGAGGACAGACTCTGAAATACCTTCAGCTCCACGGCTCTCCGGGAGCAACATGGATCAGCTCCCGGCCCACTGAGGTCTGACCCTCTCAGGGCTCGGAGCTGTACGCGTATCGCGGGGTGGTGAAATCACTGGGGTGGGTTCAAACGGTCTCCCCTCTAATGAGAGGGTGAGGAGACGCCAGCACCCGAGGGCCAAGGAGGGGGTGTTCGTCGTCCATGAGCTCGTGAGTGGGATGTGTGAGGGTCACGCTCTACACAGACGGCCCAAGACAGAGGCGGTGGCTTCAAGTCTCAGTGGGATCTGTTCCCAGCTTCGCTTCACGCTCCCAAGACATTTTCTAAATGTCCTGGGAGGGCCAAGATGTGTCCTAGGTGCTGGGAAAACAAAGCTAAGTTAGACCGAGACCCTCCTCCCGAACGTGAGCCGCCTGGCAGGGCAGAGGGCCGTGGGTTCCAGGCAGGGAGCAGGGCGGGCGGGGGCCTGGCTGCAGAGACGGGGCCGGGGCGCGCGGTGTCTGAGCGGCTCCCGGGGCCTCGGCGCCAGTGGGGACAGCTGTGGTCCCGGGGGACGGCAGAGGCCGGCAGGCCCCTTTCGCGTCCTATGAGGGTGTGACAGGAGCGAGCGAGAGCCTTCGTGATGGGGAGGTTTGTTCACTAATTCTCGAGCCCTCCCGGAGGGGAGAAAATCGGCTTTTTCACCCACATCTGCAGGGGCTGAGAAGCTTCTGTCACCGTGGGGTGCGGGCAGGACGTGAGGGGTGGCAGCTGCGGTGGGCTCAGAAGGTCATGGTTACGGAAGGTTTGGGCCACGCCGTGGAAAGCTTTGATGATCGGTAGTGGGTAGGGGAGAGAGTAACCGGGGGGAAAGGGAATCGTTCTGTGTGCCTGCTCCGAAGGGGAGAGGGCGCCCCCTGGAGTTGTGCGGTGCACACCTGTACCCCAGCACGCAGCAAGCGGAGGCCGGCTTCCTCGTGGTCAGTTAGTGATCGCATCGTGGCAAGGTGTAATACGAGTGTAAAAAGTCACAACTGTAGGAAGCGGAAACGATCAGGTACAGTCAGATTGGCTTTTCGCTGGAGGAGCCCTCCCGAGTCCAGAGCCCTGCGGGGCGTGGGCTCCCCTCGGCCCGGAGCTCTGCCCTCGGGAGTGAGCGCGCGCCCTGCCCTGGGGCCTGCGTTGGCCATGGACACTGACGGCACCGACCCCCCGCCCTGCCCTGCCCTGCCCAGACTGTGCCTTCGCAGATGGAGGCCGGCTCCTTAGGGCGGACTCAGGGAGCCGCCAGCAGTGCCCCCACCCCCTGGTCCTGTGTCACCACCGGTTCTGTGTCACCACCGGTCCTGTGACACCACTGGTCCTATGTCACCAGTCCTGTGTCACTGGTCCTGTGTCACCAGTCCTGTGTCACCACCGGTCCTATGTCACTGGTCCTGTATCACCACCGGTACTGTGTCACCGGTCCTATATCACCGGTCCTGTGTCACCACTGGTCCTTTGTCACCAGTTGTGTCACTGCTGTGTTCAGCACAGCCTCAGCTACACTGACCAGCAGGTGCTGGGCAGAGGAGCGAGAGCAATCCTGCCACTGATGTTTCCTGCATTTAAAAAATCTGAACTGTCACACTATTTATACATATTTACTCTCATTTCCTTGACTCTTCGTGGTGCTGGATTCTCTGTAATTTATACTATTGACAAGACATAAAAGGTTGCAATCAGGAAGGACCCTGACGACCACCTTCACCAATCCTGTCATTTTAGCGCCCAGAATAGCGAAGTGAGTCGTTCAGAGCTGTACGTGCGACCGGGGATCGTCTGCACTGAGTCTGGCCCCAGCGCCCCGACTCTTAGCCAAGGACTTCTCCCATGACCACACCGCGGCCGGGGGCGGTCTTGAAATTGAGAGAGACAGAGAGAGAGAGAGAGAGAGAGAGAGAGAGATCTTAGGTTTGGAAATAGTGGCCCTGTCTGCTGGGAAACAAGAATTAGGTGTTTTGGGTCGCACACACCAGTGGGCGCGCACTGGCGCTGCCGTGCCTCTGAGCGTGGGAGCCCACACCTGCTCCGATGCGCGCTGGGCACCACGCCGAACCGGGGCTGCTTTCAATGACGTTATTCTAGAGCTTGCGTTTCCCCAAAAGTGATGGAGGAGTTACAACCATGACAGAATCTTTGAGAGCCACGGGTGCCCGCCTACACAGGCTGTCCTTGCTGCTGCTGGGGCGTGGTTGCGACGCGCGGTGCAGACGCAGTGAGCTCTGCGCTGACTGGCACCCGGGCACCCGCGCGCTCGAGCCGCCGGCTGCGTGGGATTTTGATGGTGGCTTGAGAGTGCAGGTTGCTTGTGTGTGCATCTGCCGTGTGTGCGGGTGTGTCCTATAGTTATGATTTGAATTTTTGGAACATTCAGCTCTGCTATCAATCTTGGGAAAAAAGCCACCTGCTCGTATGGGTTGTGCTGTTTTTATGTAGGAATTGGTGAGGAAACTGTACGGCTCTAGAAATGTTAACCTTCTCCCCATTTTTACCTTTATAAGGCATTGTGTTAAATACGGGCGTGGGCTGATTATAGCAATGAATTAAAAAAGCATCTGTAGGGCTGCTTGGACCACGTGGTCCTGGCGGCTGGAGGGTGTCTGGCTGCCCGGCTCCCAGGATGGGAGGTTGCTAGGCAACCAGAGCGCAGCTTTCAAACAAGCCCAGGGATCCCTGCCTGGCGGCCGCCCTTCCCTCCCTCAGAAGGCTAGTCGGCGACATAAATCAGAGTGGACCCTAATGGTTTATGTGTTATCCTTTAAGCAGTGTTGATGTTTTATGGCAAGAGGTTTGTTTGTACAGAACTAATCAGTCCATTTAGGGGTTTATTAGCTAATTGGTCAGGATCAAAACTTATAAAAAGCATTTGGACAACAGTCATCTGTGATTGCACTGCAGGAGAAAACCCTTATGAAGCCAGACGTGTTGATCTTTGAGAAAGCCTGCCAACCTGCCTATAAATTTGTGTGGGAAGAAATACATTTAAAATGTGTCCTTCTATAGTAAACTCTAAAAAGCTTCCCCAAGCAAGAAAAAAACAGATGGCATAGGTCCTGTTAGGTCATAACTGGTACTTTGAGACGAGAAAATGCAGACCTGTTTCAATGCCATCCAAATGTTTGTAGTGACATTTCTTTCGTGAGATTAGACTTCACTCAAAAAGTTCAGGTCATTCCCACACAGATACAAAAAGAATGGTTTTCTTTATTTGTTCCTTAGTTTATAAATGGTGAAGAGGATTAGCTTATTTATTAGGTGAACCAAAATGCTTAAACCCAGTTACCCTGGGATACTGTAAGGCAAAGCTTGACTATGTTGTGTTTTTACATTTATATTCTTATACTGGTATGTAAATACACAGTAGAGACATAAATTGACTTTGAAAACCTTGGGTGATGAGCTGTTTCTTGTTCGGGTCTAAGGCTCATGCCACAGCAATGCGCTGCATCCTACATTGAACTTGACCAATGATAACACTGACAGTGTTGCAGTAAACACATTGGTTTAATTAACAGTTTTTCATGGAAGATGATAAGCTCTGTGTGGAAGGAGCCATGTCTATTTTATTCATGGCTTCTTTGCCAGTACTTAGGAAAGTTCCTGGTCCTGGGCCACGTAAAGAGAAAGAGAAAGGGAGAGGGAAGGAAGTGAGGGAGAGACAACGGAGTGAATGACAGGAGAGAAGGAAGGAGGGGAGGGGGCAGGGGAAGGGGGAGAAAGGAAAAGGGAAAGAAAGGAGCAGAGCAAAAAATGAAGCCAGTTGGATAGGCTCTGGGCTGACGGTGCCAAGTGGTGACGAGCGTGAACAGGCTGCATCGGAGTGTGACAGTCGCTAAGCGAGTAACCGTGAAAGTTCTCATCACGGGAAAGAAATGGTAACTCGATGAGGGGAAGCATGTCCATTGATTGTGGACGTCACGTTGCAATTCATACATATATCAAATCATCACGTTGCACACCTAACGGGAGAACAAAGGTGCCTGTCGTTTATATGTCAGCGCAAGGACAGATACATAGAGCAAAGCCAGTGTCGTGGCTCTTTTTAATTTGCCATAAAAATAAAGAACTGGCCGATTCTTTGGACCTTTTTAAAAATTAGATGAATGTTTTTTGGTTTGCATGAGTAACTAAATCATTTATATCTCTAAATTTATATATAAAAGGTTTAGAATGTCCTTTAAGAACACCAAATAGCCTCTCAAAGTTTTAAAATCAGAGGTTTCTAATCTTATTTTTTCTTCAATTGAATCCGACCCTCACTTTAGCCAAATAATTTCTGCAAGTTCCCATTTTTTTTTGTTTGTATAAAGAGAATCCTTCACTTATCTCACAAGAGTCTATAAAGTAGAAATAATTTTTTACTAATTTAACTATGATGGAAAGTTCCAGAAAGTACATGTGTACTTTTAAAAATAAATACATATACCGATTGTTATAACACATAGACTGATGTGAATTAAGTCAAATTCCATTGATTGGAACTCTTAATCACTTGATGTATCATGGATGTGTGTACTTTGTTTCTGATTTATTGATTCCTGCATTCTACTTTTAGGAGAAAAAGGCAAAGGACTGAGAAGGCAAGGGGGTGGTGCTAATTTAGTAAACATTAATTACATCTTCAATATTATGCTGTTGGATTAGGTGTTTATAATGATAATTCTTTAGATTAACATTCTAACAATGACCCCGTGGGATTGGAACTAAGCATCTTCAGAGACTTTATTATGGATATACGAGCGTGACCTTGTGTTAGGCACTCGAGCAGAGATAAGAAAGATGGGGCCCAGCTGTGTTCCCAGTAATTTAACATTTAGTGAGTGTTTATCCTGTGCCAGGTGCAGTTAAAGCTCTACCTGCATCCTGCCCTTAGCCCACACGGAAGCCTTATGAGGAAGAAAATACTATTTTGCTCCCATTTCACACATCTAGAAACTAACCAAGAAAGAAGTACCTTGGAAAAGGCCACATCGCCAGAAATGTCACCAAAGTTTGGTCCTGAGCGTCTCATCAGGCGTCCAGTTGTCACGTACCACCTTCCCATCTACCCTTACACGGTGCTCTGCGTTTTCTGTCAGGACGTTTACATACAGGAGTCACTTGCTGCTTTGAAAACAACAGTGTTGTCTTTGTGACGAGAACGCGGGCGCCTGGGAGTCACGGCACAGGAGTTCCCTGTGCGGGCAGCAAGGCGCCCAGCTCAGCGCGCCTCCTGCAGCAGGAGGTCAGTGTCCTGCGTGAATGAGTGGCCGTCTCTGGGTTTGTCACCCTCCCTGGATTATGATGAAGTAGGTGACTGGTGAATGCTTTACCCATGGTGATGCCCCCAGTCACGTTTACTGAAGTGAATTAAGGGTTAAAATGAGTGCTCTCCTCCATATGCATTTACTATTGTCAAGAATGTTGAGTTATACCTCTTAGTTGTGTTAACTAAGATGTGAAAATACCATCACGGCTTCTGCAGACGGTCCAGTGGGTAGAAATCTAGGTGTTCGTCGGCTACCGCAAGCAAGAACCATTCGAAGGAATGTGAATTTTCTAACAAGCAGAAGATAAGCTGCTCACCGGAAATCAATTATTTTGGACTACTTAATGGGAACTGGGCAGAGACCCTATTTAAGGTTACTGTTTGCCATAAAATGGTGTTTCTGTGTCAACATTAAGTTGAAATGTAAGAAGACCTGTGCACGAGTTTGTTTTCTGTAATTTGAAAGCCGAAATGTTAAATACCCGTTGTTAAAAGAAGTGATGCACAGGCACGTGACGGTTCATTGATGTCATACAATTAGAAGAAAAGACCCCTCTTTCTGGAGTGTTCCTTGCAGGTTTCCAAGGGCCTGTTGTGTGGTCTTTGGGATGTTTCCCACTTCTCCGTGTTGGGCTGCAGGAGTCTTGTCCATGAAGAGTGATGGTGCACGGAAACTTACTCTGGTAGCGTGCATGTGTCACCCTGAAAATCCACAATTTTATTTTTAAACCAGAACTCGCTAAAATCTACCTTTCTAAAAGGAACACTGAGTACAAGGACATAAAAATAATTTGCAAGGCAAAGAGACAAGTGAAAATGTTTTATCTCAGTGCTGAGGAAAAAGATGTTCTGGATTTTCTTAAACTCTTTGAATTCAAACTCAAAGGAAAGCTTTACTTACCATTACTAACGTGCTGGCCAAACAGTATTTATTATGGGTTTCCAAACTGGGACTCTGTTAAGTAGTGGCATTTAGGGTCGTGCATCCCACCCAGTTTAGTACAGTGCTGCGTGCAGGAAATGAAAATACTTCCGGTGCATGTTGGGTAAACAGACAAGGCTGCTCCTGGCCAGAGGCTGCTGAGCTGGGGTTGATCGGGGCCCCAAGGCAGCAGCTGCAAGGTTCTGCCCTGCAGACAGGTCGGTGCTAATGTTGGGCCTCCGGGTATGCCTGTGGTTTTCACTTTCAATTTTAAATTCTTAGGTACAGGCCCAAGTAACTAAAGGATGGTAGAATTTGAACCTAGTTGAGGATGACCTGCTGATGTCGATCAAAAACCAAATTTTATAGAATCAAAACATGAAGGATTGGAAAACAGTATGCAACATGGTGTACGGTTCTTGTAGTTCTAGTGTTGAGAAGCTACCAAACTCGGAGCAAATCAAGACATTATGCAAGCCTTTCACATAGTCACTGCGCAGGATCAGTGACCCTGTAGGCCTTCTGGGTTCACAGTGGCTGATTGTTTTCACTGGCAGTCGCCCTCCCAGGAGGAAGGAAGTTCAGGTTCGTGCCTGTAGAGGGAACCGTTTTCCGTGAATCTGTTCTAGATCGGTTTTAAATCCTTAGCACATTTTCGGTTGAAATGTTGGTTAGCGTGGTTTGTTCTGAAAGAGACACAGACGGCTCCGGGAGCCCCACGTCGATGTGGACGGGGGGTGTGAGTCAGAGCCCAGCACTAGCGAGATCTGGCGGCTGCTGGGTGCAGGGCGCGGCCGCTCTCTCGTCCACTTTCCGAGAATGGATGCCCTTACGTGTGCTTGGACAAGGATCTGAGTTAGGAATCATCCAGATGTTTGCGGAAAATACTGACACTGCTGACCCAGCGGGAGGTCCCATGGCTCCTGTACCAGCAGCGCTCGGGGCCTGCTTCAGGCCTGGCCTGAGCTGCTGGCGTCCACAGCGTCACAGGTCCAGGCCCTTCTCTCCCCTGCCCTTGGTTTGGTGTCTTTGTTAACACCGTTCTGGGTGAAGTCACATCCTTACCCTGACCCCCTGGCTATGGCCAGGGCAATGGGATGTGCCAGTGACTCAGCCTTGCCCCAGAGCCCCCAGTGGGAGGTCACCAAGTTACACAGATGGCCACGTGGGACTCTGAATGGTGAGAACAGATGGTGAAGACATAACCAGTGACATGATGGGTCTTGGAGCCGGGAGGAGCCTGCAGAGTCTGCAGCCGAATGCCTTTCTGATGGGTCGGACTTCCAGAACATTCACGGAGAGCTGTCGTGGAGTCTGCAGGCACCATGGGCCCCTGAGCCGCCCACCGCGGCCAGTTTGATGTTGGACAGTTGTGTTGTGAACACTGAACGTCCATGTGCTCCCCCTAGTCCTTGGCCCACGGGGCCTTGTTCAGTCCTGTGTGTCCACAAAGATAAATCACTTCTCCTTCCCCATTACAGCCTCTCCCACATACATGAACAGCGTTAAGATACTCATCCTTCGTCCCTCGTTCCCAGGCTCAGCACCCCCTTTCTCTCATCAGTGACTGAGGTGGGAAGGTTTACAACTGCAGAGAGACCCCGGTGTGGCCACTGGGAAGGGGGTTATTGCCGTGTGCACGCGTGGGACTGTGTGCAGGAAAGGAGGCTGGATCTCGCGGAAATCACATCGATTTCTTAAGTTCTTCCAAAAACTCCTTAGGAAAGTGTGGTTACACAAGCCAGGCAGCACTAAAACCCCGGTGTTTTTACCTGATAACCTCACTGCGATTTCTCCCTCTGTGTCTTTTATCCTGTTAAATATTTAAATTTAGCCAGCTCGATACCTGACTCTGACCCAGAGGTTTTCTCAGAGTAGCTTTTCTTTGTAGACCGTCTGTGCGAACCTGCTTCGGATGCTTTGAAGAATAATCCACGCTTCTTTCTGTTTTTCGGTTGGGATTGGCGCGTGGAGCACATTGCAGACAGGAGACGTTCTGTGTTTATAAACTTCAAATTTTGGAGGAGAATGATGGCTTTTCCTTTTTTTCCTCTTTTCATAATGGGATTTCCACTGGGGAGATTTTCGGTACTTCAGCAGGGTCTCTACAGTAACAGTCCTGCTCTGTGTAAAAGGACCGTGACGGGGCACCGATGTCCCCGTCAGACACCTGCTGGTGGGCAAGTACTTGTGTGGAATGAGACCCAGAACTGAAAAGAGCCCGAAGGAAGCTACACACTCTGTTTGACAACAGCAGCAGAAACGTTTGTGTGCGAGCAGGTGGCTGGAGTCGGGCATGGAGACTGGCGCACGAACTCTGCTTGGGCCCTGTCGTATTTGGAGCCCCCCCAGTTTGACCAGTGCGCCCCATTTAGGAGTGTTTCCGAGGGAGCTTGGCTTGCACGTCCAAGAGCACACTCACAGTTGGTGGCAGGCAAGCTCACGCTGACGCGAAAGGCCACACGTCCGCCTCCACGAAGCCCAGAAGGGGCCCCACGTGCCAAGCCTTCCCGAGTGCTGGCGGCCCTGGCACGGGAGACCCCGCCAAGGACGGCGTGGCCGCGCGCGCGTGGCTGTGCCCCGGCTGCTCCCGCGAGAAGCGCTGCGTCTGCGGGCTTGCAGGGGAGGAGGAGGGGGTTCTGGTTGCAATCCTGCGCCACGCGTCCCCATCCTGCTGGCCTGTTTGATGGGCCTCCCGGTGATGGACAAGGAGCCACTGTCCACGGCGTGGAGGCCACACGGCTGCACAAATGCAGTCACGTCCCGTCACAGACAGAGCCTCTGCTTAACCGAAAACTACAGCGGTCGTCGCCGATCCATAAAGCTATTAAGGCTTCGCACGCTCCCGTGACTGACTGGGTGGCTCTCACCTCTGATGACGCCGCCCCCTCGGGGACTCGCTGTGCTCCCGGGGACACCCGCTTCCGACGGGCGTGTCGGCGTCTGTGCCGGTGCTGGCATTGACACCACGTGCACAGCGGGTCGGCGCCCTCTCCATCACGCTGTAGTCCTCGGTGCTCTGTCACTGTGGGTATGCGTGTCTCTGGGTCCCCTCCCTTCTCATGTTCTGTTTCCTGTCACCTGCTAGGATTATTTCTAAGAGAAGAGTAACCCGGATGCAAGCGACAACCCAAAGGACTGTGCTGCGACGCACGCAGGGACCCCACATGTTGCCACCTACTCAGCAGTGATGGGTTCAGTGCCTCCCGTGTGCTTGCTATCAGCCGGGGACACGTCCCTGCCAGCCAAGGAGACGTGCGTGTGATGAGCACTGCACTGTGACTGCGGACCTGGGGTACTCAGCGAAAGCACCCCCAAGGAGGCAGTGCTCGAAGCTGATCTTCCACAGAGACTCCCGGTAGAGTGGTTTTCAGATGAAGACGGTCGTGATGGCGGGGTGGGGTCGGGGGACAGAGGAGCAAGAGAGGTGAAGGTGAAGTGTGTCCCCAGCCCCTCCTGTCACCGCACCAGTCTCCTTGCAGGCTCGTCGCCTTCCTGTTCATTACCATTGATGAACAGGGCTCTGCCCTGAACGCTTCTCTTGTCATTTGTCACACTTTTCCGTGCTCGTCTCAGGCTGCCGTGAGCCTTGCTCGTCTACGACTTTCACTCGTTTAGACATCTGTCTCCTCTGCCCCAGATCATCATAACGAAGATGCCGGCCGTACCTGCTGTGATGTCCCACGGACATCTCAAGTTCAAGCTCCCCCCAACCTGGTCCTCCTCCCGGTTCTGCATCTCAGGGAAGGGAACCCTCAGACACCTCTAACCCGTTTCCTAGGCCAGAACCCCTGGCACCTCCCTCCCAGTTCACCAGTTCAGCCCAGTTCCTCCTGTTGAACATCTTTTTAACTTAGCGGCTTCTGCTCGTGCCCCGTCGCCAGCGCCACCCAGGACACTGTCGGACTTCATTGCCTCAGAAGGCCACCAACCAGCCACCGTCCGGTTCCTTCCCACAACGCCGCCGGCCGGCTCTCACTGACAAAGCGGATCGGACCCTGTTACTCACCTGATTGAAGTACTCAACGGCGCCCTGCTGCCTCAAGACGGACACCGAGTAGGCCCGCCGTCCCCCTGTCCTGCACCAGCGTGGCCGCCCTGGCCATTTGCACGTGCTTTTCTCCACGCATGAAACCCACTGCCCACATTCGCCCTCCTGACCCGGCGCCCCCTCAGGGAAGCTCTGCCGGTCCCCTTGGCTGGAGTAGGGGACCCTCTCTGTGCCGTCTCGGTGATCGTATCTGTGGGATTTGAGGTTTTAGAGGCGACGGAGTGACAACACAGGCAGGCCAATGCCACTGGAAGAGTCCGATGACTTGCACTGGCGGAGGAGACGTGGCCCCCTGCGGAAGAGCAGCCATCTGCCTGCAGACAGCCGTGAGGGAGGCAGGGGGCAGCGCTGGGGGGCTGGGGGGCTGGGGCGGCCAGGCGCCTGGCTGCTGGACGCGGGTTCACTCAGGGCAGCGGGTTGTGGACTTGGGGCGTGAGCGTGAGAGGAGAAGCCGGAGGAGGAGTGGGCTCAGGGCCGGTTGGTGCGCAGGGGCCGGATGCTCTCAGGGCTGGGCTGTCCGTCATTCTGGGAATTAGCCGGCTGTGGCACACGGTTAGGACACTGCCCACCGCCCACTGTGGTAGGGCGGGGGCCTCACTGTGCTGGCACGGCAGGCTTCAGAGGGGCGGGGCTTGCTCACCCTGGGCCCCGCCCCGCCCCGCCCCGCCCCGCCCCGCGTGTGTCGCACTGGGGAGGGCTCAGTCAATATTGTGAAATGAGAACGTGAATGGTCCCCTTTCCACCTGGCACAGGTGCCAGTGCTTCACCTGCAAAGCTCAGCGCTCTTTCCTAACTGTAAATTGGGTCATAGCAACGAATGAGGTAAAATGGGTTCTCATTCGGTTTGCACGTGCGGGTTTTGGTTTCATCTGGCTCAGCATGGTACCGGGACGTGACGCTAGAGAGAGAACGGCTCGCCTAGGCGTGCCCTGCGTTAGTCGGTGCCGCTTGGCACCGGGCGGTTTGGCCCGACAGGCGACGTTCGGCAATGCTTGGAGATGCTTTTGGTTGTCACCACTGGCAGGTAGTGGGTGGAGGCCAGGGATGCTTCTAAACATCCTGCAGCACACAGGACAGCCCCCCACAGCAAACAGTTCCCCGTCTCAAAGTCCAGCAGTGCTGACCTTGAAAGACCTTGTGGTTGACAGGTTTGCCTAAAAGACCTCACACAACCAGCCAGGTGCCCGACTCCCCCATGAAGCAATTACAAGCTAAGTAGCTGACACCTTAGAGGTGGAGACAGCAGCGCGTGGGGGAAGAGGCATCTTTGGGGGAGGACACGTGGCAGCTGCGAGCAGGGGGTTCGTATTTGAGCAGATACGATTAGAAGAAACCTAAGTGGATCGACACGTAGCACGGTGACGCTGAGGTCTGAGCTTAAACCGACACCACAGTTCTAGGCTTTTTAGCTGACAGAAGGCATGACTGAGTTAACACAGTGGTGTGTGTGTGTGTGTGTGCGCGTGCGTGTGTGCGTGTGTGTGTGTGTGCGTGTGTGTGTGTGCGTGTGTGTGTGCATGCGTGTGTGTGTGCGTGCGTGTGTGCGCGTGTGTGTGCGTGCGTGCGCGCGTGTGTGTGTACGTGTGTGCGTGCGTGTGTGCGCGTGTGTGTGTGCGTGTGTGCGTGCGTGCGTGTGTATGTGCGCGCGCGCGTGTGTGTGTGCGTGTGTGCGTGTGCGTGTGTGGGGGAGGGCAGCATATAGAGCTTGTAATTTCATGATTGCTCTCTTCAAAACTGAAGTTGTCTTCATAAGTCAGCATGCTGCCATCAATCAAAGCGGTGCTGTCACAACTTTTTGGAACTGTCTTCAGAACTTGGCTCATGTTCTCTGGAATGACATCAGAGGTCGCAAACATTGCCCTCTAAGGAAGTGGATTTTGTTGGGAGGTGGGGGGAATCTAGTTTTTTGGACCTATGGGTGGTGAATAAGGAAAACCATTCACGCTCCTAATACCATGTTCATACAAATTAAGGGTAGGCTGTAAATTAAATAAATGTGACCTTAAAGGCAGTCCTAAAGTGTCTCGGGCTAAGGCAGCATCATTAGAGTAAGTGTGCGGCCTCTGAGGAGGTGTATCTTCAGGAAAAACGCTCATATTGAGATGAGAGTGTTAGCACACGTTGCTTGGTAGTCATATTGCTTTCAGTGCCACAAATACCTATGGAAGTAACACCAAGTTTGTGTACAACCCAAGTCTGTTAACGTGGGAACCCCCAGGGCAGGTCTCACAGTGCTTTTTCACATGGAGAAGAGAAATGACCCACCCCCCGTTTTATTGAGATACGATTGACATATAACATTGTGTTCGTTGAAGGGGTACAACACAATGATTTGATATGTGTGTATATTGCAAACCATCAGTACCAGTTTAATTAATATCCATCATCTCACGTAGTTACAGTTTTTTTCCTTGTGGTGAGAACTTCTAGGATCTACTCTCTTAGCACCTTTCAGATATATGATACAGTCTTGTTAACGATAGTCACCATGATGTACCATTCGTCCCCAGAACTTATTCATCTTTTAGCTGGAAGTTTGTACTTTTTAACCCCCTACTCCCAATGTTCCATAAGTGCTACATACACAGAATCAAAAGAGTCAGAAGTTTCTCTCATAGCTATTCTGAAAGCAGCTATTTGGCTGAATAGTTTAACACTTTTTAACAACACTCTTAGAAAAATAACTGAAAAGAGCACGGTGTGTCCATTGTAGGGCAGTGTAGATAAAAGTATGTTGGGATCACGGAGTCGTCTACCAAGGTGACCAGAGGCAGACTGGAAGCAAAGAAAAGGGGGTGAGGGGACGTTAAACAACTTTCATCCAGAAAGTTCCCCACATAAAGTGGGCCCAAATGCCACAGACTTAAACATACGTATGCAGCTAGTGTGTACATGGTTTAATTGCTTGTAAGAGACCTGACTTTGAAGGTTTAGAAAACAAGGCAGGACACCAGGCAAAAACAGCACTTTTTTTCTGGCCAAATGCGGGCTGGGAAGTGCGTTCTGGGGGCTCCTGTCCTCTTTTGAGCGTGGCCAACAGGCACTCAGGAGCGGGCCCTGACTTCCCTGTTCTTCTGTGACCCAGTTTCAGAATCCGACACCCAAAAGGAAAGGTGCAGCTCTCAAAGGAGTCCACGCTGTGGCAGTCAGACCCTGGGCTAGCCTCTGCTTGCCCACGTTGGGTTGTGTCTAAACTGTAACATGAAAGAAGCCATTGGTTATTCCTTTTATGTTCTCTAAACCTTATTAGAATCGGTACAACACACTTTATGTCTTCATTAACATTGTTGAAGGTAGTAAAGTCCTAGAAAGTTACACTAAAGCATGTTAGCCTTATCATTTTGTCTCACATTTCAAATCCATTGTAAAATTGTAATGAAAATTATAGCACGTTCTCTGTTCTACGTGTCTCATGTGCAGTGCTGAGGGAATGCTCCGAGTACTGTCAGAATGACATCAGGAAGAAGCTTCCTGTTTTTCTGTGAAACTCAGTATGCTGAAAAGAAGTCCATGTAGGGAGGCTTGAGGGCCGAGCACTTTCTCTTGACCAGTTTTTTCACCGAATTGATTAGTTCTCTTGTTTTTGTGAAGTTACAGTGAAAAGTATTAACCAAATTCTTTTCTTAATCTCTGTCCTGTCGAGATGACATTTTTTGCTGGTGTTTCAGGTTTCAGAGGCAATCACATTTTTACTTGGCTTCGAGTCAAGTTGAATTCATCTTTAAGCAAATGGGCTGAGTGCTATGAACTTCAGAGTCTTGGCGATAAACTTCTCTGTCATCTCCCCACTGTCTCCTTTGCAGCCAGATGGGGAGATGGTTTACATCAGGCACAATGTATACTTGAACGATAAGGTCACGAGCAGAGTTGCATGACCTTTTATGGGCAGCGAGACACAGAATACGCGCCAGCCTCTCCTCGAAGCTGTGGCCAACGGGACACGGCGCCTCGGTTTATGCCTGGACCCCCACCGGTCCATGTTCATGTCGACAGCCAGAGCCTTATTGAAAGCAGAGTGTCCTCTAGAAGGAGGGGAGGAGGGCGACCTGCAGTTCAGTCCTCTAAAGGCTGATTAAAGCCACCTGAAGTGCGTTCACTGCCTGGACTCCGCCCCGCGTCCCGGGATGTCCTCAGCGTCCTTCCCCACCCTGGAAGGGAGGGGTCAGTGTGGTCCGAATAAGGCCTGACCTGGCCAGAGTGATGGCCACACTTCAGCCCCTAGTCCTGTGTTAAAAGGCAGTTCTGAACCTTGTGGGCAGCTGGAACAACGGGAGGGAATGGGATGGCTTAACTCTTGCACGTGGGCTGTGTTTTAAGGGCCCCCATAGCACTGTGCGTGTGTGTGCTGTCCAGGTCCCTGTAGTCAGGCCTGGGCGTGACCTAAGTAATCAGAGACCGGGCACCACCATCACATAGTCAAAACTGCTTTCAGGTCAATGCCAGCCTGGTCTGCAGGAAAGCATGAAAAATGTTAAGTGCCCGTAACAGACCAAAAGGAAACGCCTTTGGCGAGTTAACCCTGTAAGCACAGAACTTACTTCCTCTTTTTATTCTGGGAGCATTTTCCCCACCACGGCCATGCAAATGCGAGGCAAATGCACGCGAATGTCAAAGCTTTTATTACAGGTACCCGTGTGATTTGCAGAGCCCATGTATGTCCATGTGCAATGAAGTGACCTGCAAACTCACTACGTCACGATCCTCGGTAGCTCGTCACCAGCTTTAGCGCTCAGCCAACCCTCGACTTCATCCTGTCTGGGCAGCAGGGAAGGGTCTGTCTTCACCTCACCCAAAGCCCGGGTCCCCCCTCAGAAAGTCTGAAGTTTTAACCTTAGTAATGAACAGCTTCCAGCTACTTCCGACGTGCAGCCCCTGTGGGGAGCCTTTGGTAGCCCCAACGCTGGATTCCCACTGGTTCTCAGTGGGGTGATAGCAACCCCGGGGAGGGGGGGGGGATTAGTTCTTGGAGGCGGAAAACTACTGTAGCTGGTACGGCGGGCCGCGTGTATAGCCGTACCTACCCAGGTGCGCCGTCTCTCTGAGTGTTAGCGCCTCTCGGGGAGTGAGCGCAGGGAGGCCCGGAAATGCTGCCCCAGCCCCGGGAGAGCGCCCAGCGTTCCCGTGACCCGGCTTCCCTCTGAGGAGCAGGGCACGTGGGGCTGAGTGCTCTTACAGAGGCGGGCGGGGACACATGGCACTTCCGAACTCCATTGTCTGGTGGTCACTAGCTAGGTGCCTCTACGTGTATTATCAAGTTCATCCTCCCCATCTTGTACGCTTCGTTCAGAATGTGCATCAGGAACATTCGTTATAGTTTTGCTCAATTCTGGCTTCAACTCCGTTTTCAAAATATTTTATAGCGAAAACAACTACCATCTCCATGAGGCTTACAGGAAAGGATCTGTCTGAAGGCGGTAAAGCAACTAGGGCCTTCAGATTGCTTTCACACCCACATGTCATTGGATGCATGTGACAGTAACGTGACGTTCTGTGCAAAGAAATCACAGGAGGAGATGTCCTCCATGTCCTGGCCCGCAGGTACCCGTGTGATTTGCAGGGCTAAAGGTTTGCTTGAAAGTGTACCCAGGGTTCTGTTTTTATTCAGGTCTGATGAGGCCAGCGGATCAGGAGCGACTGTTGTTGGAAGATGGTTTGCTCCTCAGAGTTCCCCAGAGGAGGGGACGCGGGAGCACCTGGGCTGGTCAGGTGATGTGGGGGGGGGGGATGGGCAAGAGCCTTTCCGTGGCTGTCCAGGCCAGGGGTCAGCAAGGCAAGGTGAACCGGGCTACGACTGGGTCGTGGGATCAATGTCAGGGGGCTCTGAGCTGTGGGGTGGTCCCTCACTGTCTGGAACCTGCCCCTGAGGTGATCAGAGGGCCACATAGTGGTGGCAGGTGGGAGGACGGATTTAAAGATGTGCCCAAAGGCAGAGGAAGTCCTTGACTGCCTCTTGGAATTAGCAAACCCTGGGAGAGGCATTCTCTGTCCCCTCAGGGAGGTTCCGATGTCAGAGCACCAGGAATATAGAAAGTAGGAACATGGAGTGGCTGTAGTTAAACATAGTTAGCCCAAGTCGTGTCCCAGGAAGCCAGAGCCGTAAACTAGCTTGGTCGTGGACAGGGAGCGAAGAGGTCAGGTGTCAGGAATTCAGTGTAACCAGGCACCCTCAAGTCGGGGCATCTCCACACAAGCAGGAAGTTTTAGCCAAGTGCAACGCCAGTCTTCTTGTGATGGTGCGCACACAGCAAGGAAAGGCACGTGTCCACGCCGTGCGACCTGCTGGCGGGGCCCAGGTCGGGGAGGACGAGATGGACACTGCGGCCTGGTTCCTTCCGGCGGCCGTCTGGTTTCCCTGCACGCTTGGCATGTATCGGTGCAGGCTCAGAGCAGGCACCTCCCACTACCAGACGGCTCCAGGACACAAAGAGAAGGCCCGTTTGTTGGGACCCGAGGGTGAAGATGAGAGGCAGGTGCTTCGTTGTCGCTGTGGTTATCTTTAACACTCAGAAGGCAGCCTTGTGTCCTGGGAGGAAGCTGCACTGTGCAGGACAGGGGCCAGGCCTGAGACCCTAACTCAGCTGTCCCCTTGCTGTGTAACCCTGGGCTACGTATTTTATTTCTCCAAACTGGAGTTTTCCATCATAAAATGCAAATTGCATCTACTCTTGAGATTAGAAACAATTGAGAAACAAAACAGGAAACGGATGAAGAGTTCAATATAAAATGTTTAAAAAACTAAAGCGGAATTTACGGACGCGGCGCGTAAAGTAGTAGGAAGCCATAATGGGCTGGTGGGGGAGAGGCAAGCGCCCACCTCCCCACCCCGCCCCGGTGGGGACTGGACACCCCCGTGCACTACCTTGAGGATTGTTCTGAAGCCAGGTGACAGATGCGCTGGGCGTTCCAGGCGCCTACCCCAGGCGTCGGCATTTTAAATAGAAAAAGAAAAACGCATCCAGATTTCATTTTGCCACGCATGGATCGTTCCTTCTCCCGGTGCGGAAATTGAGTGAAATAGCTCTGTTGTCACTTTAGCTCTTTCTTATATAACATCCAAGACTAAACCTTTTAATTTATGAGCAAAGGGAACGTCCGTCTGAATCCACGTTTCTTGTAATTATGTGTTCTGAATGAACTCTAATTGATTTTATATACGATTGTCCAAGTCCATTCCACTAAGAGTGTAGGTTGGGGAAAAGGTCCGAAACAGTGGAAAGCACGCTGCAGACGGGATCATTGAATCCTACTAGCCAGCCGTTGGTACGAGTCGGTCACATTGGATGGCAGGTATCGTTTCATCTCCCCAGACCGAACAATTTAGCACCTTCTCCATGGTTACGTGTGCGGGGGTGTGAATCTGGTGTCACTCAGCAACGACGCTAAAATAGGCTATTTATCAAGTGCTTCGCATGTCAGGCGAATCGACTCCAAGAAGAATGACCATTATCCCAGTTTTATAAAGAAGCAAACTGAAGCTCAGAGGGGTTCAGTAATTTCCCCGAAGTTACACAGACGGAGAGTAGCATAGGTGGGATTTGCACCCAGATCCCTGCACAGCCCACCTGCTGTTCCCTAGATAAACCCTGGGTCCCCCTGCAAGGAAAAGAAGACAAGGCTGCCCTTCCATGAGCCTAATTAACAGCAGTGACCCTTGACTGTGGCTGCACGGGAGGCTAACTGGGGGCAGGGACACAGTCCTTTGTGACCCTCACTAGGAGCGTAAGGGCGTTATTCATTCTGGGCTGACCTGCATGGTCCGTCCGTCCAGACCACGTGGAGAGTTGAGAGTTTTCCTGCGTTGCTTCCAGTCCGAAGCTGTCCATGGGCACGCGCCCTTGTTTTCAAGGTTCTGTCGGACCCCTTGGTCCTTCTCCAGGAGGACTCGTCACACTTGGGACGGGAGACGGGCTCGTTAGAAACTCGCTGAGTGTGCGGAGCGGTGGCTGAGGGCCCGGGGGTCTCCGGGGCGCGGCGGGGGCCTCCGCCCAGGCAGGCGCCCAGGGCCCGCGGGGCCGTCCCTTCTGACGGTTAAACGGGGCCAGGGATGGCGCGCAGCGGGCGGCTTTGGGCCCTTCATGCCACGTGGAAGCTCTGTCGTCGTGTTGGCATGATTCGCACGTGTACCTGCAAAGCCACCGCGCTCACGACAGGTTCCTGGGAATTCATACAGGCCGGCAAGGGCCACCCACGTGGCCGACCTAAGGCCGCAGGACACTGCGTGTTGATGGGCTGCGTGGAGGGTCGGGGTCACTGAGCAGCCCTCCACCGTGTCCGGCGAGCCTCCCTCCAGCGGCGCGGGACCCACTGGGGCGGCGGGGCGCGGGGCTGAGCCTGCACCATGGCCCTCCCCGCACCCCGAGACCCCGGCTGCCACCCACGTGCTCGTGCTGCCCTGTGCCCAACGGGGCCATCTCCCCACGCCGCTGGCCTGGGCTGTCTCACAAAGCGGGGTTCATCCCCGTGGCTGAAAGCGGGTGGAGTGCCATGTGACTCCAGTTGGCGCGCGTCTCCGAAGTGACAGAGCGTTTGCAGAACTGGCGGCCGGCCCGTGGGTGCACCCTCGCGTCTTCACTGCTCACCAGGGAGGGTTTCTCCGCCCCCCCACCCCCCTCCCCCACACACGTTTTTGACTTCAGGAAGATTATTCACGGGGGACGCCCAGAGCCTCTCCCCAAACGGAGCCCAGGCTGCGACCGAAAGCCCTGCCCTGTGGGCGCCTCATGGCCATCTAGGGAGCGTCTGTCTCCAGCGGGAGGGGACGTCAGCTCAAAGGGGGCATTTCTATTCTGGACACGACTGAAAATAAGTGCTGCTCACGTCTGGGACTTGGAGGGACACTCCAGGGTGAGGGGAGGGACAGGCGGGAGCTGGGCTGCAGGGGAAGACACAGGTGGTGTTGGAACACAGGGTATCCCCACACCGGGGCTCAGCCGCCCCCCGATGCGGACACGGACAGATGCGCGTTCGCTGTGCAGGTGTGTGCACACACAGCCCCACGCGGGGGCTCGCGGGAGGACGGCCGCCGACGCCCGCACAGCACTGACCGGGGCGCCACACCCGGCACACCAGCTGCTTGCATGCTCCCCAGTCCGTGAGGGACGCATCTGTCACGTTACCCCCATTCTCCGCAGACGAGGAAACTGAGGTGCAGTGAAAGTGTGGTCACACCAGTGTAGGTGACGCCTTGAGCGCCCACATGTGGGCAGGTAGATGACAGCAGTCCCACGCGTGTGCCCAGGGGCGCGGGCCCTGAACCAGTCCCGGCCGCCTGCTGTCCTAGGGACCCAGGTAGCCCAGGACGCGTTTCAGGAAGCGGGGAACGGAACGGGGCCTGCGTGGGGGCCAGCAGAGAGCGGGCAAGGGCGTGGTCCTGGGGGAGGGGGCGGGTGGCCTGCCCAGAGCTCAGGCCGGGGAAGGTGGCGGCTGCAGGCGGAGAGGCAGCCGAGATCCAGGTGGGACGACGAGGTGACGGCCAGGCAGAGAACTGGGACCTCATCTCCTAGAGAAAGCAGTGCCAGCCTATGCGGTCCAGGACAAGGGTGCGAAGGTGACTATTGACCTGGTGCGGCCAAGTGGAAGGGACAGAGAGGGGACAGGCGCGGCCCTCACTCAGAAGTCGGTGCATTTTTCAGGATGAGGACCGGAATTCCATAGCTAAGGGTGACCTACATACAGAGGAAGACCGGCATTCTAGAAATATCACTAAGGAAATAGGAATTGTCTTGGTGGTCATGGAGATTCCAGGGGAAGCACCAAAGAAGGTTCGAACCTGAGTAGCACAGGACACGACGGCATCCGGATGAGAAGCAGTCTGTGGTCTCCTGTGGGGCACCTCCTGGGCGTGGGGCACCTACGGGGCGCGGGGCACTTGGTGGGGGGGACCTACTGGATGTGGGCACCTACTGTGCTCAGGGACCTACGGGGCACAGGGCACCTACTAGGCTCAGGGGACCTACTGGGCACAGGGACCTACTGGGCGCAGGGACCTACGGAGTGCAGGGGACCTACTGGGCATGGGGACCTACTGAGCACAGGGACCTATGGGGCACAGGGGACCTACAGGGCACGGGGTACCTACTGGGCATGGGGACCTACTGGGCACAGGGACCTATGGGGCACGGGGCACCTACAGGGTGCGGGAGACCTACTGGGCGCAGGGGACTGAAAGGCCCTGGGGAGCTGCGGGAGAGCCGTTGGCGGGGCCTGTCAGCACGCCCACCCGCCCGCCCGCCTGCCCACCCGGCCTCTGGCCTGTGCCTGGGTCTGTGCCGCCTCCCCGCACCCCGGGGCATCAGATCTGCATTCAAAGCCGGCTCCTCCGTTGACTGTGACGGAGAAAGCCAGGCAACCCCCGGACTTCACTGTGTCACCTGTGAGGGTGGCAGTGATTGCCCTGTGTACATGCTGTGTCCCTGTGAGTCAGTGCGCACACGGAGCTCCTCTGTTATGGTCCAGGGGGTCCAGTGTGGGGAAGGTGATGGTCCTAGCGATTATGAGGCCGGAGCGGGGTGAGACTCCTTTTACTGCCGGTGACATGTCCTGCGCCTTCACACTGTTCAGGTGTCCCCGTCCCCACTCATGCACCTTCTCCTGTGAGTGAGCAGGTGCAGGGGGAGGGCTTCAGCGAGGGGCGGGGACCTGCTTCTGTCACTCCCCGAGGAGGTCTCCATGCGGCCCACCCCACCGGAGCCGGCTCTGCCGCCCCTTTTGCTGCCCACATGCCCTCGGGATCTGTAGCGACCACGACGCAGAGACTATTGCCCGGTCACATCGCAGAGCTGCTGGGCCCGGCGGCCCGGTTCTCAGCCTCAGCGGTGCCTCCGTACTCCTGCTTTACCTGTTTTCGGGCGGCTTCCCGTGTACCTGTGCGGGAGGCACTGCTTTCACCCTTTCGCGTCTCAGAAAATACCTGGTTTGTTACGTTCCCATCAGTGAGCGTGTCCCACCCAGACGCCCACTGAAGTCGGACCCGGGGTTGGACGGTGTGCAGGGGTGGCGGGGTGATGCTCAGCCTGAGAAAACTGCAAGTGAAATTTATCTCAGAGATGTTCAGACGTGTCCTATTACTCTCAATCCCCCAATTTTAAGCACAAAACATACTTTTCTTCAACGTCATATGCCAAGCTAATTAATTGACTGGTCCACTGTTTAATAAATGTGGACTTGCTTGGGGGGCATAAGCTCCGGACAAGCGGGTGCAGTCCTGTTGTTTGCTTACCTCTTGGGACTTGTGGCAGATGGGACTGGGGGGAGAGGGGGTCACGAGTACCAGACTGCGGCCTCTGACCCGCAGAGCAAGCCCAGCAGCGCTGCCCTACAGTGGGTCCACAGCTGTGTGCGTGGGGGACACTCTGGAACGTTCTCTGCACTCCTCCTGCCCTCTTCAAGCATCTCCGGAAATGCATTGCTCGGTTATCATTTCCCTTCTAGAAGCAACAGGACTTCGTTAGAAGAAAAGTTGACATCTCCTCTCAAATCGCTCCCCTTAGAGTTTTTGAGAGTTAAGCCCCAGAGTGACCCGAAAGCGACTAACGGAGCCGCACCAGAAACAAGAGCACGGAGCCCAGCGCCCCTGTATCCTGAGGTCAGGTGTTCCGTGTTCCTTTGGTTTGAAATCTGTTTCTCTGAGGTGTCCATTTTTACCTTGTAAGACAGGTGACATTTTGGCACTACATGGGACATGTCTATTCAGTAGTTTCTAGGATGTGTTTGTTCATCAGTTAAGTAAAGCCGAAATGTGCCGCCTCTGGGGTGATTCATGCACCGTCTCCTCTGTTCTCCCGAAAAGTCAGTTTGCTTTCCCCGGGAACGTCACGCAGGGACGTTTCCCGTTACCATATCGGGCGTCCGAGGGACAGGTCCCGCCAGTCATCACTCTTCATCCCTCAGTTCACTGGCCAATCACAGAGGTTTGAGTCCTAAATTTAACTTTGGAAGTTTGCTGCCAGTTCCAAAGAATTTGCTAAATAGGTTTCAAATGTTAGCCCTTTGCAGGCTGGGGAATGAAGACTTAAAACAAGCACGATGGTTATTGTTAGAGTCAAAACTTGGCATGAAATAAAGCAATTTTCTCTCTCTCTGGCTCTCTCTCCCCCCTCACCTAAAGGAATAAATGTGTGGCTGATTACTCCTGAGTTTTTCCAACACTCTCCAGGCAGTTTCATGGCACAGACAACGTGCTTTTTAAGAAGATCACTATAAACATTCCTTTTAACTCAAGGGGTCTTTTAAACTTGCTCTGCTACAGAGAGACAGGGGAGATCCAAAGGAATCGAGAGCCCTCTCCCTGGGCCCCGGTGACCACTGCACTCTCCAGCCACTCCTTGCTGGCCGCGCCCTCTGTAGCCACCCCTGTGTGTGCCTCCAGTGCCCTGGCCTTGGCTTCTCACCCTCTCTCGCTCCACTCTCTTTGAATGATGGCCCCCACATCCTAATTCCCGGAACTTGCGAAGGTCACCTGACTTGGGAAAAGGGGTCTTTAGAGATGTAATTAAGGAACTCGAGGTGAGGAAGTCATCCTGCATTATTTAGATGGGCCCTCACTCCGGTGACAGATGTCCTCAGAAGCACAGGAGAGGTTTGACGATTGGAAGACGAGGAGGCGATGTGACCACAGAGGCAGGACTTGGAGTGATGTGGCCACAGGGCCACAAGTCGAGGACCGCCGAAGCCATGAAAAGCTAAAGGAAGTGGGGGACAGGGGCTCCCCTACAGCGTCCAGGGGGAGTGCAGCCCGCAGGCACCTTGACTTTGGACTTCTGGGCTCAGACTGGGACAGAACATCTCTGGTGTAGGAAGCCCAGGCTTGTGGTCATTTATCACAGCACCCGCAGGACGCGGAGACACTCGGCTCCCCCGCCTGACTCACATCTTCCAGGGCCACCTACAGCGTTAGCTCCCCCGTGCCACCCTCTGCTCAGTCACCGCCTCCCGACGGCTGCACCTGGACATCCAACGGACGTCTGAGACTGCAGGCAGCCGACAGAATGCCCATGTCCGGCCGCTGCACCCGCGTCCCCCCGTGGGCGCGTGGCACCCCCGTCTCAGGCTGAGGGCGTAGACCCAGGTACGTGATGGCTCCACAGAGAACCTCGGCGTCACACTGGATTCTTTTCTTGCTTTCGACACCCTCCAGCTAATTCCTAGGCGGATCCTCTTGGCTGTCCCGGCGCCCGTGGTCTGCGACTTGGGCCGGGCACTCGCCTTCTGGCTTCCCCCTCGCCTCCAGCGTTGTCTCTCTGGGGGGTTGGTTGGTGGCTCGTCCCGCTGACATCGTGAGCTCCTCCAGGGCCCGCCCTGTTCACTGCCATCTGCCCGCATCTGGAGCACTTACCTGGCAGAGTGGGTGCTCAGTGCACGTTTGTCACGTCTCCAACACACGCACCTACAGCAGTTGCGGATCGTCACGTCGCTCGTGGAGCCCTTGGTGCCGGAAGTGACATCGTGGGTCACCAGGGAGGCGGGTTTGCCCCCAGCCCTCGTCAGTTTCTAGGACGTGGCTCTTTGGGTGACAGTGTTTCCGCCACGGACAGTCGGGATTGGTAGGAAAGGTGTCAGCTTACCTTTGAACCCCCTGATGTGAAGGCGGGACAGGCGCTCACGTCGCGGGGCGCTGGGAGGTAGCAGCTCACTGGGACGTGTGCTTCGGAGTGGGGGTACGTGGTCTCTCCGTTGTCGCTGAATCGCTAAACGCTTTCTGGCAGAACAAAAATGAAGACGGCTCTAAAGTGCCCACACGCAGACAAGGTCATGCACATTCTCGGTTCCTCCTTCCTAAACATTTAACCCTGCTGTGAGATTTCGGTCATTCCCAGGGTTTCTGGGTCCTCTCGGAGCTCTCGTTGTTCTGATCAGGAGGGAAAGGCTTTGATCGCCCCTAAAGGCGCTAGACAGCTGGAAGTAGAAGTCGTCGTGCCCCTCTCATCCAGTGCCGAGCGGCTAGAGGTCAGCTGTGAGGGCGGCAAAGCACCGACCGGGCAAAGCCCGTGGGCCGCGCGCGGGGCCGGGCCCGCTTCCACGTGTGGAAGCGGTTTCTCCAGCTTGTCCGTGTTCCATTGGCGAGTCGTGTCGTTGGAGAACGACAGGCCCTTTTGTCCCATGATCCTGGCCTCGAGGAATGCGCAGTCTGTAATGCCCAGAATCTGGGGGCCGGCCAGACTGTGGGTGCCGTGACCCGGTGAGCGCGAACCTCATCGCCACCATGCACGACCGCGCTGCCTTGTGGCGGATCAGGCCCGTCCTGCAAGCGAGAAGGCAACGAGAGGGCTTTCTGAAAGTGGCGGGGAGGGTGAGAGTTCCGCGAGTCTGCAAGTGAGCTCCAAGCAAAGCAGCGCTGCTGTGACACCTTCAGGGAGGGTCGGTCCTTGTGGCCTGAGGCCGGACTCCCCACGAGGCCCGGGCAGACTCCTACCCCGTGGGCTCATGGCAGTCACAGTGCGGACAGCAGTTTCTGTCCTGTGTAAGCACCTAGGAGAGTCCAAACTTTAATCCCGTCTATAATTTCAGAGATGGGTCAGTTCAGTTCAAGGACGTCGTCATACGGGCCACCGTAAGGCACCATTTCTCCTGACTTAGGATCTGTATGATCAGAATTGCTATTTCAGTGCCTGATATATGTGCAATAGGAAGGGACACTTAGGACATTTGGGTTTCTGTGTGTTTAGGCCTGGTCACAAAACTTGTTTTTAAGTTTTACATCGTTCACTTTTTAAAAAACATTTTCACTTATTCTATCGATTGATCAAACACACCGGGAAATGAGGATCACTCACTTTTTAGAATTGGTGTTACTATGGATTATTCCATTATCTGTAAAACTTTGATGTAAGGGGAGCCTATCCCTGTATCACGTGACCTACCAGCTTGTGTTCAGCTTCTTGCATAAAGAAAGGTCCGGAGAACCTGTTACTCATTTCTAAGTGCTGCCTCTTAGCCAACTCACAGTAGCACCGAGGCCAGAGCTGTCCGGGTGCATCGTGTCCTTGAAAAGTGAGTATTTCTTGTCACACACGGGCCAGTCCATGCACGGCTCTCACTGAGATGGGGGTGCTGCCTGTTGGGAGGTGCCTGGCCTTTGCATAGGGGAGGACCACCCAGGAGACCACCCACAGGCTTTGGGCTCCACTCAAGCTGCTTCTAGAATATGGTGCAGGTGCCAAGGCAAGCGTTAGAGGGTGAGGTAAATCAGAGACAGGGAAAAACATTTCCTGGGAAGACCTTCGGGCTCCGGGGTTCCACTCTTCTCTCTCCTGTGGCTCTCTGTCTCCAGCACTATTTCTGTCTCTCCCTCTCTCCCATCGGACTTTTCTCGTTAATCTCAGGGAGTTCTTAATGAAGAGGATCTGTGCTGAAGCCAATCCTGTATTCACTCAGCACATGGTCTGTGCTGTGTGTCAGACCCTGCACTGGAGACAAGATGCTCTTACGGATACGAAACCCCTGCCTCCAGGGCGCTCATAGTCCTAAGGGGTCGCAGACGAGATGCTCAACCGTTACGGCAGGATGCGTGACGCCCTGGGTGCTAGCTTGGAGCCCTGGCCCCTCAGCTCTGGCGAATACGAGCAGCACAAGACTCCCATAGTGTCCCTTTGAAGGCCGGGCTTGGCCCCAGGACTCCCACGGTGGTGGGGGCGGGGGGAGTCAGCGTGCTCCGGCCCACTTTCCGGTGACGCGGTGTCTGGTCATGGCTCTCTTATCTCGCGCTGACATTTCCCAAGCCTGGGGCACACAGAGCTCCGTCCTTTTGACTCTCTCCCACGCCCATCCCGGCCTCTCTCCTCCTACACAGAACTCTCACGAAAACGGGCTGATAGCAGGTTTCAGAAGCTGGACTGGGCGTTTGGGGGTCACAGGAGAGCTCAGCAATGAACTTGGAATGGCACAGGGCGCATTCCTGCCGGGGGTGTCCTTGGTCCCCGTCAGTGGGACTTTCCCACTGTCGGCTTCGCCCCACAGGTGTGGGATGCCTGTCCTGCCACCAGCATCCCCTCCTGCCACCGTCCTGTCGCACGCTTGACCCCCATAGTGACACAGCCCAGGACATGTAGACAGAGGCCATGCAGGCATCGGGATGCTGGCCGCATCCTGGGTGGGGGGGGGGGGGGGGGGGGGGCGGATGGCGGGTCTGGGAAGCGAAGGCTGACTGGATGGACAGGAGGAGTCAGAGGACAGTTCAGACGGGGACTCGATGACAAAGCGGTCGGTGAAGCGCCCCACCACTCATCTGGCTGCTGCAGTGATAGCGAAATACAAAGTGTGGTTCATTGAGAATCTGTCATCCCCCTCGAGCTCCCCCACCTCAGTGCCCAAGCAGAACCACTTGGGGGGAAGTGAGGGGTGGGGTCCCTGGGGCGGGAGAGAGGGCAGCATCTCCGGAGTGGAGTCGGCAGGTAGGAGGGGCATGCTGGGTTGTGCCCAGGAGCGCGGCCGGCTCCTGCCCAGGTGGGTGGGTGGGGCAGGGGGGCTTCTCTGCAATGTCACCTGCAGACGCGAGCCAGGATGTGGCTGGAGGCTTTTGTCATGGTCGTAAAGGGCTGTGGGGTCTGGGAGTGGCCCCTGTGCTTCCACTATGGAGCATTTATGCAAAACTTTAAAAAAATAAGCTGCCACTTCTCTGGGATGACGCTGCCCAGAGCCCTGCCCCTCTTCCCCATGTGCAGCCTCCGCGAACGGTGACCCAGCTGTCCCTGGCTGTACAGGTCCACCCGTGTAGGCAGAATGGACTTGAATCCACTGACCGGCCTGAAGAGGAGGGCCTTCGTCACAAAGACCTGAGCGGTCAGCTAACTCGCGGTCACGTGTGAGGAAGCCCTCTCAGCTAATTAAAGGAGAGACAGTGACAGTGGTTAGCCTTACCCGGCTCCCAGAGTGCTCTCCCTCGCTCGGGGCCCCGCCCCGAGTTCTCACAACAGCCCCTGACCTAGTGGCTTTTACCATCCCGTTTAATAGCAGGGACACGGCCTCAGCGGGGTGGACGCAGTGAGAGGCTCTCACCTGAGCCCGCGGGAACACCTACTCCGGGTGCACTGCCCACCCCCTGTCCTTTCCTGCCCCTCTGTCGCTCTTTGCTGTCCCTCCCTCTCCCCGTAAGGACAAACCCTTGCAGAGCCACCATGTAAATACCCACTGAGCTTCCGACACTTCTACAGGCGACCTTCGGCTCTGACCCTCCCTGACACTGGGCTCTCCAAACCAACAGTCCCTGTGCCGGGCGGGGCCGCTTCAGAGCCCGGGTTCGGGGTCCTGGCTTCAGGTCTCCTCGCTGGGTGGTGACACGTTTCAGCACGAATGAGGCCGCCCACCCTTGGTCTGTGGCTGAGGCTCTGTGGTTTCTCCGCCACCCTGCTCAGGGGGCCCTGGGGACGCCCCACCCGTGCTCATTTCTGCAGAGTCACGTGCCACTGAGGAGGCCCTGACACTTAGGTGCACAGGGGGCGTGGCCTCCCTCACACAGGGCTGGCCTCCCTCACAGAGGGCTGGGCTCCCTCACACAGGGCGTGGCCTCCCTCACAGAGGGCTGGGCTCCCTCACACAGGGCGTGGCCTCCCTCACAGAGGGCTGGGCTCCCTCACACAGGGCGTGGCCTCCCTCACAGAGGGC